>JAKUCM010001348.1:0-60954 GCA_023374145.1 Lepidium sativum | reverse complement strand
ACCCATAAAATAGAATGTCGATGCAGATTTTGAGTACAAACAGTATTCTACCTCTGTGGGCTCAAACCAAACATCTGGATTCAGGCTGTCTCCAACTCGGTAGTATTGCTGGATTTTTAAATCATTACAGTTAACGTGATTGCAGCCAAGAGACATAACATGATATACTGCAGAAAGTAAAGGGCTAGGGAGAGGAAAGGAATATCCTACTTTTGGAGTAGCTATCACTTTAGAACGAAGACTGGAAGACCGCTCGTCAAGCACAGCCTCAGAAAATCCAGTACCTAGAACCAAAAGTTTCAGAAACGTAAGAAACAAAACGAAACAAATATAAAATATGAAATGTTAAAAGTTTTATTAGACTGACCGATTTTACAAATGCTCTGAAATTCTTCCTTATCAACATCATAACAAGCTAGTAAAAATGCACCAAAGACACCTAAAACGAAAGCATAAAGAGCTTTGTTTAGAGCATAAAGGTTAATAATACATCATCCAATATATTTCAAATGGTTTTCACCTGTACGTTTGCCACGTCCATGGAAAGCAGCAATTGGTACAAGATCCACAGAGTCCCCAATGCTGCAAATTTAACCCTAGAGTCAGTCAGTAAAGGAATGTTCAACGTACTTTTTAAAGCAAAATGTTTAAGAGAATTAAGGAAATTGTTTAAGAAAGTATTGCCTGTCCATATAATCTTTCTTCAGTTTTAGCCAATTATTCGATCTCTTTGCAGGCTCATAGGTAGCATCTGAGTCCAATGTTTTGATGATTAAACCTTCACATCTGCAAAATGACATTTATATATCATTAACATGTAACACTCTTTTATATAAAATACCTGAAATGCGCAAACATCTACCCCAATCTCTAATTCTTTGTGAGTGTAGCTGAAGGTTTAAGATACTAGGCAACAATTGCTATATGCATAATCCAGGGCTACTCTATTATATTCTTAAACATGTAAAAGAACACTCCTTTTATTAAAACATAAGGGAGGGTAAATATCTACTAGAAACTCTAACTTTCTGTGAGTGCCACAATTTACACCAAAGTCTAGTCACTTGTTAGAGATACAGAGAAGTGTCAAGATAGATACCCAATATCAACAGAAGCGTCGAGAAACTTTTGTATTTCATCGATATCGCTGGATGTTAGAGCAGTTGCAAACTGGAAGTATCCAGGATCTTCTTCAAATGATTCGTATAGCTTCTGCTAGAAGCAAGGTACAAAGAAATGATTACACATGTGCACACCAATTACTTCACCGAAACCAAAGTAAAGGAAAATACTTTACCTCTCGGCGAATTTTGAGGTTCTCCTGGATAAGTTGTTGACCATTTACATATAACATGTCAAAAGCAAAGATGCATACACCGACCTTGATATCGTTGACATTCACATTTTTACGGGCTCGAGTGCTCAAAATCTGGAAAAAGAAACAAGAAATACAAAATTGTAGTTGCCAAAAAATACAAAATTGAATTAGTGGACTTCCAAGAAGATGACATAACTGTGACAAGGTTCTTTCAAGTAATGTTGGAAAAGTAGTGTTAACACCACAAAATGTGGCCTAAAAATGCATTCTTACAGCTATGTTTATTGTGATAATCCACTAGCTAGTGGCAAACAAGAAAGAAAACTAGAAGACGTCAACACTTCTCTGGCAATTCCTTTAGGATAGCATACTTCAAACAAATAGAAAGAATTCAAGACTGCAATCATTCTTGAATACTAAAGCTTGCAATTTGCTTTTGAGTTACCTGAAACGGAAGAATTTTTTTCTTCTCCCTGTCGAAAGCAACAACCTCACAATCCAGAATAAAAGATTTCACAGAGGGCTTCTTTAATCTGCATAGAGATGATTCACTAACTTCGGTAGAAAGATTGGCTATCTCTAATGTTTTCAACAAGTAACAAGTTTACCTTGATAACGCAAGAGCAACATCAGGGTACTTCCCAGTGTTTCTTTCAGCATTTCGACTGTATATCTCAAATGTACCATCCTCCGCATAATGTACCTGCAAAAATTTATTGATGATAAGCCAACACATAACGTCTTAGTAAAAAAGCTCAGCCCTAGGACTAGCAATCATCCGCTTTAAGTACACACCAATACATCACCTGTGCACGTTCTCCATCATATTTGTATTCACATGTGAAAACAATGTCCTGGAATTTATTCAGTATCTCTGCTACACCTTTGGTTGGTTTTGCAAGCATGGGTCCAATTGGAACCCCCAGTGTAAAGTTACAAGTTTTAGGAAGATTCCACACACCACCAGTTAGGAGAGCAGGAACAATAATGTCATAGACAGGAAGCACAGTGAATACTTGTTTAACAATCTTCGCAGCCTACAAAAACAGCGAACAAGGAAGAATGGATTTATGGGAAGAAAAAAACGGAGCAAAAAGAGGAATGGATTTGATAGAAATATTGGAAAGACAAAAACCAAAAGAAAACGAAAACCTCTTCCAAAGGAGACTTGGTATTAGGGAGTGGTTTTGAGTGCTCTTCAGTATATACGGCTGCTTGTCCCAAGGCAGCTAAGACAGTCTGACCTGAGAACCCTAACCGCAATTTTGCCTGATAGGTAATTAAAGCAGGGCCGAATAAGGACACAAAACTAAAGAGCAGAAAATACTGTGGCGACTGATCTACATACCTGAAGTAAACGAGTTAGGTAAAGAGGTTCACAGTCTGTTGCTGCCACGAGAAGTCCCTTCATTCGATTCTTCTTCTTCTCCGTACTATCTTTTCCAGTTTCCTGCAATAATTAAAATCCAACAGCCCAACTGTTGATTCAATCTCAATCAAAGCATAACCAAAATTTCAAGCATTGGGAAACGATGGGTTTCAAATACCTTTGCAATTTGTCGAAATGTATCGAAAACCTTGATTACAGTCAGTGGTTCGGGCTTGAACATCATAGTCTGAGTCGAACGACTTCCTTTTGCTACGAGCCCTAAGTCTCCCAATTCCTATAATGAAGTTCAATTTCACAACTGCTAACTGCCTCATTGACAAGCCTATACCAACCACATTCCACCAGACAACCTCATTGGATGAAAAAACACTAAACTGAAAAAGGAAACAAACGTCAACGTACCGTATTCTGATTCTTAACCTGATCCTCAGTTCTACCGAAAGCTTCGGAAATTGCCTTAATGATGGAACCCTCACCAATTCCCAATTCTACTCCTTCATGAGCAGGCGCAATCTCATTGGCACAAAGATAAACGGTAGCGACCAAATCTTCGGGAGTAGTGGCAATAACGGTTCTAAACGTGTTACATAGAATATCAGTGATCACAATTCGGCCACTTTCAAGTGAAATAAGATCAAAAGCCAAGGCGAGAAACAGAAACGGAACTCTCTCTCCTTTCTCCCAACAAGAAACTTTTTCATGATCGAAATCACTGGGCTTCTTCTTCAGCATTCCAATTTTGCTTTTCATTTCGACAATTTTATCCGTCTGACTCAAAGCCCTAGACTTTTTCGATTCGCTCTTCGAGACTTCCGCAGTTGTTTTTGAGGAATCGGAAACAGGATTTACTGGATCCTCCGTTTTCGAAAGTTCACCTTCTGAAACAAGAGTTTTAGCCAATTCAGCGTCTTGGGTTTCCGCTAATTTCCTTTTATTCGGCGAGCGAGAGGAAGTAGAGGTCTGAGGGGTCTTCTTCTTGGCGGCTGCGCGAGCATTAGACATGAGAGCGTCAAATGCGGAAGGGCGGGAAGAAGACATGGCTCTGTAGCTAAGGCAAAAGGGGAAAACTTTGCGGTTAACAGACAACAAGACGGAGGAGAAATGAGAAAATTCGGTTTCAGTACAGAGAGAAGGTATACATCGGAATAAATTCGATGATCGAATCGCTAACATCAAAAAGAAAAACGAAATGCAAGAAAGATCAAAGTCTAAACGAGAAGGAGAAGGTTTGAATTTAGGGTTTTAGGACAGACTTGCGTTGCTGCAAACCGCGAAGAAAGATGATATGGCGGCAGAATTTCGCTCGCTTCTCTCTGCTTTACTTTGGGCCCAACAATTGATGACCAGCTAAAGCCGAATTCGCTAGAATTGTGATTTATGGGCTTTTTGGGATAATCGGTTCTATGTCTTGGTCTGTGGGGAGAGTTATTGTCTGAGAACCCGTTAGCTCACAAGTTAATCTCAAAACCCAGCCAAAAAACCGACAAGATTTTAAAAAAAAAAAAATTGAAAATTGACCAATTTACCCCTGCGAAATTCGCACAAACCAGAGCAAAATCAATTAAACCGGATCCAAATCATTTATACCAGACCGAAATCAATTTAACCCGACCCAATCGCCCAAACCCGACCCAAACCCGACTCAACCCGACCCAAACCCTAAAACTCGACCCAAACCCAACCTAACCTATCGACCCGCCCCAAATCAACTCTCCCACTAAACCCTAAATTCCCGAATTCAACTCTCCCACTCTCCCTCTAATTTTCGCGATTTATATCTTCTCACAAACCTCCAAAATTTCGAACTCTCATTTGATCTTCGGCGAACTAGTTAAACTTCATACAACTTCGAAAATTTTCTCAACCAAACTTCGCGATTTGATCTCCTCGGAATCTCCCTTTGATTTCACTAAAACTCAACGACTTTTCTCAACCAAACTTCGCGATTTCACTAAGGTAAACCATTTCATTGTTGCTTAAAACGATTATCCAATAAGCTGAATTTGTTCTTGTTTATTAATCAACAACATCGATCCTTTAAGTAGAGATAGGAAGCCACATATGTCGGCTACTCTATCACAAGTCTCAGATTAGATGAGCTCCCCCAAACTTAAGAAACAAAATCTATCTAGAATTCAAAATACACATAAGCTAAGATAAACATTAACTCAAATAAACCGATAACTTAGCTGATAGTATATCCTTCAATAATATATCATCATGAAAGTATTGTAGTTAGTTATCACTTGATTAGGGTATTGTTAGGATTGTCTTTGATTTTTAGATAATGTGTTGACAAGAGGAGGGTCAAGTAGTTGATGATGATTGATTTCGATTTTGGTTATAATTTTTCTTGCAGTGATGGTTAGAACAAGAGGAGGTTCAAGTAGAGGAGGCGGTGATAGAGGATATACCGAAGACGAACCGATGGAGGATATATTATCCGAAGACAGAATGGTAAGTATAACTAGTATAACTTGCTAGTTATACTATATTTTTCGTAAAACTAGTACAACTAGCAAGTTATACTCTGTCGTAATACTAGTATAACTTGCTAGTTATACTATATTTTTCGTAAAACTAGTACAACTAGCAAGTTATACTCTGTTGTAATACTAGTATAACTTGCTAGTTATACTATACTTTTTGTAAAACTAGTACAACTATGTAGTTATACTGTGGCGTTGATTTCTGAAAATATGTGTGTGTGTTTCAGGATGAAGGACCGACTGCCCAGCTCCCTATCGGGATGTACTTCAATCCAACGGAGTACACCAAAAAGGTCAAGATCTCCACTTGTTGCTATGTGAAGCAGACGAAGGAGTTTTTCGAGGGGTTGCAGCCTCCACTGACTGATGTGGAGAGGGCGTGGTTCGAGAACCACCCGCAGTTCGGGCATATATTCCACATGCCCATGGAGAAAAACCACATGAGCATGGGCATGTGGATGTTGCTTCTTAGAACCGCTCGGACGGAGACCAAACGTGAAGTTTGGTTTATTGTAAACGGTGTCCCGGTGCGGTATGGGCTTAGAGAGCATGCGTTGATCTCTGGGTTAAACTGTCGTATGTATGAGACGACAGAGTTTCGGGAAACTGCTGGAAATACGAGGTTCAGGAGGAACTATCTGGGGCACTTGGGGAGGAGTGTCAGGAAGGAGGATGTGGAGGATATCCTGGTGAACTGGGGACCTCTTACTCAGGACGACAAACGGTTGAAGATGTTAGTCCTGTACTTCCTCTGCCATGTCATCCACTCGCCGACCAAGGGCGGAACAGATGCAACGCCCATCGATAGCTTCCTATTGAGGGCTGTGGATGATCTGGATTTTTGCTACAGGTTCCCTTGTGGCAGATGGACCTTCGAAAACATGCTCCACGAGATCGAGCATACGATGAACCATTTCAGAGGCACGGTCTCGGGTACAACTTGGGCTATCCCTGGTTTCGTACTTCCTCTCGAGGTTAGTTTACATTTGTTAGTTTATGATATGTAATTATTGTGTGGTTTTCTGACATTTACGCATATGTTTATGGTTGTAGTTATTGGCTTTTGAGTCAATACCGACGTTTTACCGTAATTGCCGAAAGGCAATTCCAGACGCAGACCCAAGGTGTCCTCGGATGTGCAGGTCCCATTTCCAGCAACCCAACATGAGAGGATATTCCTTCCTAACAATCAACAAACTCCTTGACAAAACCACGGTTAGTTAATGATTATGTAGTATATTCTGGCGTAATACTAGTATAACTTGCTAGCTATACTATATTTTCCGTAAAACTAGTACAACTAGCAAGTTATACTCTGGCGTAATACTAGTATAACTTGCTAGTTATACTATATTTTTCGTAAAACTAGTACAACTAGCAAGTTATACTCTGTGATTTCTAATTTTTCTAATCAGAGTTAGTCGTTGATTGATTTGTTTTGCAGGAGATTTTCAGTACCCTCTCTCCACGCACGGATGAAGAGTGCAGTTTGCTGGCTGGAATGACCGAAGAGGAGGATGATGAAACTCACGATCTTGAGGTTGAAAGCTGGAGACAATGTATCCGGGCTGGGAAGAGAATCTTGTTTGAAGCCATGTATAACCAGGATGTGGAAGCAAGATTATCTACTCCTCTTTCTGCTCCGACCCAAGCCCCAACTCTGCCTTCTACTCCGAGACAAGCCATGCCTCCGCCTTCCGCTCCAAATCAAGCTCAGGTTGTTGATATGCTGAAGGCATTAACAGACGAGGTGGATCGGTTGAAGAGAAGAGTGACATTGCTGGAACAGGTATAACTAGTATAACTAAGTATAACTTGTATAACTCAAATAACCCGAATAACTTGTATAACTTGAATTACTGTTCAAATACAGGGTGCTGGTGGTGATAATGAACCCCATGATGTATGTGATCAATCTGCAACCATTGATGCTCCACCCGTTGATGATGCACCCGCTGTTAGCCAGGTATAACTAGTATAACTAATATAACTTGTATGAAAAGTATAAGTAGTATAACTAGTTTAACTTGCTTAACTGTTCAACTGTAGGCTGTTAGGACTCGTGGAGGTATGAGGAATGTATATGTGCGAACAAGTAAACGCACAACAGTTTCTGACCCAAGTCCGACAGTGGCGAGGGCAAAGGCGAGGAATGTTTGAAGCAATGTACAACTCATTTAAGTTAAAAACTTAATTTAGCATTTTCTGTTAAGCAATGTACAACTCATTTAAGTTAAAAACTTAATTTAGCATTTTCTGTTAAGCAATGTACAACTCATTTAAGTTAAAAACTCATTTTGCATTTTCTGTTTAATTTATTTAATGTTATGTTTATATTTTCAAACATCATTAAGTGTTAAATTTTATGTTTATATGTCTCAAAACATTTTTAAGTGTCTAACATCACGCTAAATATTATTATGCTTAAAACAACATCAGTTCTACTAGTTATGCAATTTATACTAAAATAACTTGAATTTTGACAATCTTACAAAGGACCAAAATATTTTTCGACCCTCTCCACAAGCTTAACAATCACTGCATTTTGCTCCCGCATCTCCTTCTTCAGCATCGTCACCTCCGCCTTGTAAAACTCTATTTTTTTCTCCATCTCCTAGATACTACATTTCAGATTCTCACACTCTCCTTGTATAGCTTGATCCCAACTTGTTTTACTGTGGAAGTCATCGTTCTGTCGGTGGAAACATCATTAGTTCAACTAGTTATACTAGTTATACTAAACTAAACAACTTCAGTAGTCATAGTACAAAAGTAATATTAGTAATACTAGTTATACTAGTTATACTAAACAGCATCGTTTGTACCTTATACACTCGACATTTGAATAGATCTTGTTTTGGGCATGTTCATTTGTTCTTTCCACGATGATGGCTTCACCACAGGGACATTCATGAGGAATTCCCCCTTCACTATCCATGACGTATTCAATTCGCCTAAACATTTCACGGGTTTCTTCCTCGGAGTAGTCGGTGTCGTCCTCTTCGGTCCAAGACACCATGTAAGACCTAAAAGAAAAGAAAAACATAAACATAATAGACGAATCTAAAATCAAATCCCGAATTTTTTTTCTACAAACCCTAACAATAGAGGATAACTTACTATGGGACAAGAAGTCGAGAGATGAGAGAAGATTTGGAGAGGGGAGAGGATAGTTAATCTAAGATGAGAGAAGATTTCAAGAGATGAGAAGAGAAATGGTTGAGAGAGGAGAGAAAACGAGAGAGATGAGAGAGATGTCGGCGAGGGAGGAGGAAAAATCTTTTTTTTTTTGTTTATATACCCACAAAATTAGGTCTGCACGTGTCCCCATGAAATTTTCAGACCTGGGCGCCAAAAGAAAACGTGACAATTTTCGACCTAGTTATACTACTAGTTGGCTGTTATACTAAATTACTACTAGTTATACTTTCGATGATTTTGCATAACATTTAGTTATACATAACCTTATAAATTTATTTTTTAATTGTACAGTGAATAATAATCAATTAACTGATGACTCTAAGTGTTTTGTGTATTTAAATTGTAGAATAAATATATATTCATAGAACTTAGAGAGTCACACTAATGTTAACTTAGAAAGTCACACTAAAACTATAAGAAATAAGGTGGACGAATGTAATTATGTCTAAAAAACCTTATTTTAATTTTATTTTTAAGTTATATATAGAGTCATTCATCACTATATACACAAAATATAATCATCTTAGCATCATTATACATTATCTTACTTATAAGAATATCTTACTTATAAGAATCAAGTTTCATTATAGATTATCTTACTTATAAGAATTAAGTTTAATGGATAAAATTCATCTTTAGATAACAATTACTTAAGTTCAAGCACGAGTTTCACGAGTTTTATAATTACTTATCTTTACTAGTTTCACGAGTTTTACAAATACACATACATTTTCCAGAGAGAGCCATAAAACTATTTGGAAATAAACTAGTTTTACTAGTTTCACGAGTTTTACAAATACACATATATTTTCCAGAGAGAGCCATAAAGCTATTAGGAAATAAACTAGTTTTGCTAGTTTCACGAGTTTTACACACACACACATATATTTTCCAGAGAGAGCCATAAAACTATTAGGAAATACAGTAGTTTTACTAGTTTTACAAGTTTCACGAATAATGGGAAATACTCAACAAATCACTGATTGACCTCATCTTCTGCTAGGTATCTGAATATTGGCGATTGGAACCTTTGTCTCGGCCTCCTTACATTTGATGATCTTGGACGTGTATCTCCTACCGATGACATCCTTTTCACTTTTCTTCTTCCCGTTTTAATAATCCTGTCAGGTGGTTTGATTTCTTTGTCTTTGATGTAATCCGGAACATCCCACTGCGACATCTCGGGCACCAACAAAATAAAACTAGTATACGCAAGTTCCCACAACTCGGACCAATAATATTTAGAACAAAGCTCATGTAATGAGATATTACGAGGTCGAGGTTCCATCTTATGGTAATGAATGAATGCAGCCAATGCATGGATACACGGATACTTTTCGATGTTGAACACTCTATAACTGCAGCTCTTCGATTCCAAGCAAACAAAATAATTCTTCCCATCATTACCGACGACATCAAATTCAAAGGTGTTAAGCGCCATCACAATCAATCTCTCGGCAACAGCCCATGAATCATGCATTATGTTCTCCACAAATGGCACCAATTTGTTTTCAATTGTACCTTTCGTTGTTTCCATCCGACGATCACAAAACCACTTCGCAAATGTTTTGAGGATTGTATCAAGCATGGGTATTAGGGAGAACTTCCTTGCTTCATTAAACACACTATTCATAGACTCCACACTGTTGCTTGTGTCGATATTATACCTTTCTCCCGGAAAGACACATGTAGCCCACTTTTCCTTCAGAGTACTTTCCTCCAAATAATTGGCTGCAGTCGAAAATCTTCTCATAAATAAACTATATTCGCGGTTGAAATCGGCAACTGTGTACTGCCTACTACACTGCATGAATTTCCAACCAACAACAGATTTGTTGGTAGTAGACGCATGAGCTCTCACATTTTGTGACATATGTCATATGCAGTACCCATGATAACTTTAGGAGTTGGAGTGTTCATTTGTCCAAGAAAATCCTCTTGCAAGACACTTGCAACTATTTCTGGCGTGCAGTACCTCTTTGTGCCACTACTCTCGCTCTGACTAGCCCGAGAGCATGTATGCATCTTTGTGTACTTTATAATCCTAAAAATATCCATATTTTTAATCTTTGATGCTCGTACACCCCATTTGCAGCCTTCTTTATTACATACAATCCACAACCGACTTGGTTCAGATCTTTTAATGGCAAAACAAAAGTTGTTGACAAATGATCCTCTATCCACAACTTCTTGCAATGTCTTCTTATCTTTAAATTCTTGATGCAAACTTAAACCAAGCCTCTGATATAGACATTCTTCAATCATCGACAAAGTGATATCCTCTACCGCGTGCTTCATCAATATACAACTATTACGGTCGTTGCATTTAAACCATATCACGACTTTGTTATTCATAATGCCCTGCTAAAACAAACAAAAAAATTGATTAACTTCTGTATAACTTATGTAGTTATACCGGTTTTACTTGTATAACTTATGTGGTTATACAAGTTTTACTTGTATAACTAATGTAGTTCTACCAGTTTTGCTTGTACAACTAATGTAGTTATACCAGTTTTACTTGTACAACTAGTGTAGTTCTACCAGTTTTGCTTGTACAACTAATGTAGTTCTACCAGTTGTACTCGTATAACTAATGTAGTTCTACCAGTTTTACTTGTATAACTAATGTAGTTCTACCAGTTTTACTTGTATAACTAATGTAGTTCTACCAGTTTTACACCACGTTTCACCCAATTGTGATCATATTCAATCAAGTCTTATACAAGCAAAATTCTACCAAATAACCAAAAAAAATAATATCATTTATGAAATTAAGCTTCTTCACCAACCCAATACAAAAATGCAACTAAAGAATGTACAACTGATTCAGTTATGTATAACTGGTTAGTTTACCTATCGCAGAAACCAACTCTTATCAACTCAGATTCCATCGATCATTTAGGCAGTTCTAAATCTATAGTGCGCTATGTTTCAACCTATATATTACAATTGTTACCAATGCCAAGTCTTATTAGAACTAGATTATACCAAATAATCAACTATGAATTTAAGCTGAAACATCAGCGCAATGCAGAAATACAACTAAAGAATGTACAACTCATTCAGTTCTGTATAACTGATTCTAGTTATACTAGTTGTACTATCGCATAAACTGTTATCAACTCAGATTCGTTCGCTTGGGCAGTTCTAAATCTATAATTTCACTATGTTTCAGTCTAGCCCCAGTTTATGTTACCAATCTTAAGTCTTATTCGACCCAGATTCTACCAAATAACGAAAGCAAACTTATCAATTTCAATTTGCAATTGACCTTCTTATGCCCAAAGTGAATAGGCAAATCAATAATGAAGCTATGGAGATTAACAAACGACGGTAATGGCAGGAGAGGCGACGGAGGCGGCGTTGCAACTCGAGACCCCCGGCGGCTTGAAACCTGAACCCGATTGAGGAGGAGAGAGAAGTTAAGGGAAGGGAGGAGAGAGATGGAGATGAGAGAGAAGAAGACTTAATTTTTTTTTTAAATAATTAATTTGGGTAATTTTCATTAAGGGCATTTTGGGAATATCAAGTTTCATTAATAGGTTTGTATATAAGAGATTTGGTTTGTATATAAGAGATTAAAAATTTTACAGAATGGGTTTATGAGATCTTTACCCGTCTGTGGGTTCACCACCAACATAAGCTTTGTGTTTCCAATTAGTTAATGGGACTGAATGTTGCACTAACCAGCTACGCTACAAACCTAATTAGCAGAAAGTAACAAAAATTCATACATTTCATAATAGAGATCTACTTCGGTTACCCCACCCGGACATGATCTTATAGTAATACTTAAATCGGGGATATCTTGAATTCAAATGGTCTAATGAATAGTAATGTGCTATCTTGAATTCAAATGTCTCCGAAACAAAATCACATTTCCGCGTGGAATAGGGGTATTCACATGGTTCCCTTGGTCCCACGATTAGTAGGATTTCATTGCTCATTGACTTGCCGATCCGTTGAACCGGCTCGGGAGAAAAATCTCTGGCTACACAAGAACTCTGGGTGGTTCATAGTGCTCATGTTTCCATCAAAATGAATTGCCTAAATTATCAAAGAAAAAAAGTCTACTTTGGTTGCCTGTGTATTTTACAAACTCTTTTACGCTTTAGTTGTGAAGGATCTCAAGTTCATCTAAAAAATAGATAAGGAAAACAAAATTTAGTATTCTTGTTGTTGGATGATCAACACGGAGGCTCTAGAAGGAAAATATTCAGATGCGAAGAAATCACCGATGACTCCAAGTTCATCGAATTCCATCCAATCCCCTAGTCCCTTGGTGACTCTAGTACCAATCCCACAACTTCTCCCAACTAAAAATAGATCATAGTCATAAGCCACAGATTGCAAAATCTTGGTAGTCTCTGTGCCATCTGCAGCCTTTTTATCAATGTAGGTGATGGATTTATCTTGAGGTAAATCTACCATTTGATTGTGACTACACTCACTTCTCTCATCAGATGTGGGGATCAAATGCAATACAGTTAAATTTACTTGCTTATTACGTCTCATGTGGTCAGCTAATGCCAAGGCCTCTCTGTCGTCAGTCCCACCAACGTAAATCAAACATACCTGCATTCAATATGTGACAATTCATAAGAATTAACATCTTTTTTTCTTATAACCACGATCTAACCACGAAAAAATTTGTATGTAAATTGCAGTTACAAAAACAGCCATCTAAAATCATCAAATAACCACGGGCAATGATAGTAGCCATTAAAAAGTATATTGTCATACGGTCGTTGGTTAGAAAAAAATCCTATCGTGGCTAGGTTGTAGCTTTTCTTTTTGTACCTATTTGATGATTTTTCATAGTTGTTTCTGTACATGAAGTCCAGCTAAATCGTGACTATGGAGAATTCTTTTACTAACAACAATGTATATAATGAAGATTTATATTGAGTTTCATAAGATTTTAATTCAAAACCAACTAGTAAAGAAAAACTAGAAGAGTTACTTACACGGCAAGGAGATTCTATGGATTTAATCGACCAGATTGGTTTGCGATAAACGAAGATCCCAACAGAACAAGGAGCTCGTTTAAGAACGTTACGATTAAGAGCTCTCAGGATTTGATCGTCCGAAATAATGGCAGTTCCATTAATCCCCCAAATGCGATGAAACGAGAGGAGAACGAGATTTGAACTTTTACCAAAAGCAAACCAACATATGCTTTTAGGCATCTCTTTAAAAGAAGTTAAAGAGGTGAACATGTCTATAGAAGTAGAGTTCCAGTAACTCTATTGAAACACTTGGAAAGAGCTAATGACGTTTTCGGAGTAAGATCTCCTTCCAAGCTTTGGTTTTTGAAGTTGATGGGAGATAAAAGTAGGAGTAGATTGACCCACTAGCTCCATTAGATGAATGACACAACACTCCATTGGTGAGTATTTAGATGGAGAACTAGCTCTAAGAAGACTGATCATTGAAGTTATGTTGTCTGGCTTGTTGATGCAGACCAATGTTTATAGTTCGGACTTATCTTTGAGGTTCCTTTTTCTGTAACACACAAACTTCTTCGTCCGGTCATACATGAAATGTATGGCCATTGGTGTTGCGAAAGAGTTGATGAGAATGTATATGCCGATGAGGGTGAAAACGTCATCACTAAGACGCTGTTAAAAAACATATGCATCAGGAATTACAATACAAATTATTAAGCATGTAGCAATGATATTCTTACGTTTTTCTCGTAGGCTTGGAGTATTAAAACCAACTCGAAGCTGCTCTGGGTGCACATAATGGTACCGAAGTTAATGGAGTCTCTCAAAGGCATCTTTACAGCTATGGCAGCTATGAAAGCTGTCACGAATTTCGCTATGTGTAATGTGAAAAGGAATGATAAACACTCGTAGATATGTCCCTAGAGATTGTGTTGACCTCCAAACTCCTTAAGAAGAAATGACCAATCTAGCTTATCATGCTAAGTGATCCAAAGAGAGGTAAGAAAATGCCCTCATTGAAGCTTCTGAATTTTTGTATGAATACTGATCCTAATGGTGGTCCGTTCGGTATAGTCAACCAAGAACAAAAGCTCCCAATGGTCCAAAGAATAAGAAATGACTCCAGAAAAGGTAAGACAGGTAAGCTAGCAGAAGACCAAAGTAGAGATATATGTTCTTCACTTCTGCTCCTTCTGGTGTATGTCTGATAATCGCAAAGCATTGCTTGACGAACAAGGTACAGAAAAAAGAAGAAGAATATAAAAGCAGTTCCCATTTTCAGACCATTGTAGTAATCTTTGCTAATCTTAGACGAAACATTTATGCAAACTCAGTGTGAATTATCTTAAGGTCTGTAAGGAACATGTTGACGCAAGTGAAAGGTGTCATGCTCATGGTTAAAGTGATTATAGCATACTCGTTTGATGTCATGATTGGAATACTTGATTTCTCTCTAGATGAATGGAGGGTTCTTCCGATTTGCCATGGAATGATCATTGAAATGGCTAAAATAATAATACACTTAGTTCCAGACGTTTTGATCCTTCTAACGTCTGTATTTACTCCTCTTAGGAACCAATCTAGGACAAAAGCAAATGCTCCAACGGTCTCAGCAACCTTTGGCATAAACTTGTCATCATGAGTAAATATATGGTGAAACCATGACATGTGCATCCACTCAAACGTCACGCCTAAAACCGCCCCAGCCTTCAAGAACAACAGAAATTGTCTTATATCTAGTAAAAAAGTTCACGATCTAGCTACAAAAAAAAATTGTGACTAGCCTGCAGCTACGAAAGCAATGAAAAACCATCAAATTGTCACGAAAATAAAAAAACCGAAACCTAGCCATAACTTTTTCCAGCAACGACTTTATAGCAAAAAGAAAAATGTGTGGCTACTACTATAGCTATACGATGGTTGCAAGGAGAAATTGTGGTTAGATAGTGGTATTTTGATTTTTTTTGTTGATATATGATGAACTTTCATTGCTGTTTTTATAGCTGCGATCTAGCCACCACAAAATCTAGAAATTGAAATCCCTACAATTACTTACAAGCATCATGGAGGTAAATTTGGGGATAGGAACACGTAACTTCTTGAACAAGATATCAAAGAAACGCCAGAATACAAACACAGAAACGATTATGATCTCGAGTTGAGGAAGAGGGTACTCCCATAATGGCATTCCATCAGATCCAGAGTTCATGTTCTCAAATATGCCATGTGAGTTCAACATTATATGTGGACTCACATCACAATACTTCCCTGTCCCTGAGTCTGCCCTTTTCCGATGGTCGTCCCATGCCATCGCTTTCTGCCAAGTCGCATTTTGTGAATCCATATATGATGACTAATTTCATCTACGCACAACCAAAATCAATGAAAAGGTTTTGCAGACTAAGGAAGAACTCAAAGACCGGTCAAATGGGTTTTCCACATATTCAAGGTATGACTCTCTAAAATTAGACAAAGATGATGTATAAATATAGTGACTCTTGAGTCCACGTCTCATCTTTGTTTTGGCCTTTATAAATTGTATTGCAATAGAAATAACTTGCGCAACACACAAGCCA
Source organism: Lepidium sativum (assembly GCA_023374145.1). NCBI lineage: Eukaryota > Viridiplantae > Streptophyta > Magnoliopsida > Brassicales > Brassicaceae > Lepidium > Lepidium sativum. Next base: position 45,028 of record JAKUCM010001348.1, on the reverse strand, counting down.
ATTTTTTAAGATGACAAGATATAATAATGATCATTTAATTAGGACCTCAAAATCAATCTTGAACGTCTAATAAATTAATTATAACGTTTGGTATCCCACTATGGGTGTTAAACATGCCATGTTCTTACAAAAGAATCTATTTCCGAAAGGGCAGCTATAATTGGAAAGGATTCCAACGGCTCACACTTAATTTCTATAAAGTTTAAACTACTAGTTTTGGAAGAATTTGCACAGATATTTGCATATTTGTTTAACTTCACTTGTACTGTCTTCCCAGAATTCGACTTTTTATAATAGTGTTTACTCCACATTGTTACATGTGTTTGCAGTTTTGTATTAATTGTTTGTGCCTTATTTTAGAGCTGAATAAGAGTAGTCATTAATGATCCAGCTAATAACTTTAACATAAGAGTTTTGAGTTAAGAATTTGTGTATGATCAAAAATCTTGAAGTTGTCATATTTAGAAGAGACTCGAACGAAATCCTTTTACTCTATAACTTCTCATATTTCATACATCCTAACCAAATTTTTGATACTGAAAACACAACATCACACATTACTTTGAAATCCTTTGGCTTTTGGTATGATGAATGTATCACTACAAGAAAAAGGAGCCAAAACCGACCACAAAACTGACCGGATAAAAATTGTCGGTAATATCCGACAACATAGCAACATATATTGATGGGAAGAAGAAAAAAATCCTGTCAGTAACCGTAGGTAATTTCCGACCGTTTCCGTCAGGAAATATATTTTTTAGGCGTTATGACGGTTATTGACGGGAAACCGGTAAAAGTAAAACAAACGTTCAGCATATGTTTGTTAACGAATGAGAAAGTAGGTGAGACGGTCAGAAACCGTCTGTAAATTTTGGGAATTCCGGTCAATAACCGTCGAATAGAAGTAGTATATATACTCGGCATATTCATTTCATTTTATTTACTCTAAACACATAAAAGAAGCAGAATGTCAAAAATATGATTTCGTTCATGGATGGATCAAGAAAGAATTGATCCAGAAACATGGTTACTTACGAATGAGTATGCGGAATGACTCAAACAGTTTATGGAGTTTGCCGAAAATCAAAGTCTGACGCGAGAAACAGGTAAGATATATTGTCCTTGTCCAAAATGTCGTAATATGAGATTTATTGCTGTAAAACAAGTATGGCTTCATCTATACAGTAGAAGATTTATCAATGGGTATAAAGTATGGTACTCGCATGGGGAGGACGCATCTATGGTTAAATTTGCTGGTACTAGTGAACATATTGATATCAGTTTAGGCGTCGAATCAAATGTTCATGAAAGAGTTGAACCTATGGGTAGTGGTGGGTGTAGTAAGGAATATATCAAAGGTTGAGGGGGTGAAGAATCTACTGTAGGGTGGAGAACAATGTAGGTACACTTCAGATGGTGAACGAATCATTTAGGGAGAATATTCCAACATTCGAGAAGGAAAGAAATAGAGGAGAATAACCAAATCTAGAAGCGCAAAGATTTTATGATATGCTAGAGGCAGCGAAGAATCCCTTATATAGTGGGTGTGAAGATGACGTATCTCCGTTATCAACTGCAACTGACTTGATATATATCAAGACAGATTACAATTTAGGTGAGACATGTGTCGATGCGATTGCCAATTTATTTAGGAGGAGTCTCCTCAAAGATAACATTACGCCAGGTTCTTACACGAAGGTTCAAAAATTGGTTGCAGGCCTTGGATTACCATATGAAATGATAGATGTTTGTAGCGATAACTGTATGATATATTGGAGAGCAGATTCTAATGCACTGCAATGTCGTTTCTGTCGTAAACCTCGGTTCATGGAAAGTAGTGGTAGAGGTCGGCTCCCATACAAGAGAATGTGGTATTTACCTCTAGCAGATAGGTTGAAGAGGTTATATCAGTCAGAACGTACAGCGGCTGCAATGCAATGGCATGGTGAACATCATTCACAAGGAAAGATTGCACACCCTTCGGATGCAAAGGCGTGGAAACATTTTCAGTTTACTTATCCTGATTTTGCCAATGAATATAGGAATGTTTATCTCGGGTTAAGTAGAGATGGGTTTAGTCTGTTTGGGAAACACGGGAGGCAATATTCTGTTTGGCCAGTGATTGTTACCCCATACAATTTACCACCCTCGCTGTGTATGAAGTCAGAGTTCTTATTCTTAACAGTCTTTGTTCAAGGACCAGAGCATCCTCGAAAATCACTTCATGTATTTTTACAGCCACTCATTTATGAGCTTAATCAGTTATGGGAGTGTGGTGTAGATGCGTATGATGTTTCATGTGGGATAAATTTTAACATGAAAGCAGTCCTTATGTGGACTATAAGTGATTTCTCTGTTTACAGAATGTTATCAGGGTGGACGACACATGGTAGGCTATCATGTCCATGGTGTCAAGATAACACAGAAGCGTTCCAACTGAAACATGGAAGGAAGACATCTTGGTTTGATTGCCATCAGCGCTTTCTTCATAAGGAGAATCCATACAGAAAAAGCACAACACTGTTTACGAAAAACAGGAAAGTGATTTATGGGCCACCTCTGGAACCAGATGGTCCATCGATATTAACTCAACTAAGAGATTTTGGTGCTGAGAGAACTGCATGTTGCGGTGGAATTGGGCACTATCCTGTTGATGGTGTGGGGGAGTATCACAACTGGCACAAGAAGAGTATATTCTGGGATTTGCCGTATTGGAGAAATCACTTTCTGAGGCATTGTCTAGACGTCATGCTCATTGAGAAGAATGTCTTTGAGAATATAATAAATATTATCATGAATGTGCCGGGGAAATCGAAAGACAATCTGAAATCTAGATTAGACTTGCCAGAAATTTGTGATAGAAGATCACTTCATATACGAGGGAACAATAAAGTTGGGCATTTCCCTATATTCCGGTTGGATGCTGCTAAAAAGGTAAAACACATGTAACTTTATAAGAAATTAAATGATTTAATTTCACTAATTTAATCTTCAATGTCGCGTAATAAGAATATTTTTTTATTGGATAAAACACAAAGTTAAATTCCCCTATGGATACGCATCAAATCTACGCAATTGTGTTGGTAGCTCGGAAGGTAAATTTACTAGGATGAAGAGTCACGATTGTCATGTGGTTATGCAACGCTTGTTTCCATTTACGTTCGCCTATCTTTTACCAAGAAATGTACACGCAGCGATTGCAGGTAAAATAGTATTACGTTATATGAAATCGTAAATTGTTATCTAAAAAATTAAAAGTAATTTTATATTTACAACAAGCGCAGATATAAGGGCCTTTTTCATGACTTGTGTGCGCGGACCTTAAATTTAGCTGGAATTAAGAATTTGCAAGAGAAAATTCTTGTTATCTTGTGTAATCTGGAAAAAATATTTCCTCCACCGTTCTTTGATGTTATGGAACATCTTCCAGTCCATCTCCCACGAGAAGCAGGTAAAATAATGTTTCAACATGCATATGGACTATTGATAGATTATATAAAATTTGATGAATACCTTACTTTTGATATAGAGCTTTGTGGGCCAGTTCAGTATCGATGGATGTATCCATTTGAACGATACATGTTCCAACTTAAAAAAAAAAGGTTAAAAACCTTAGCAGAGTGGAGGGTTCCATTGTTGCACAAAGCATCAACGAAGAAATGGCGAACTTCTCTGTCATGTACTTTCATCCGCAAGTACAAACAAAGAGTCGAAGACCACCTCGCCATGATGATGGTAGCGAACGACCAATATATCCAGCATTCGTTCCTGATATGTTTGCGAAAATCGGACGACTAAGTGGGAAAGCAAAAAAAAGAAAACTAAATACGGCAGAGATGAAACATTTGCACATGTATATTGCTAATAACTGCGATGCGATTGACGACCTAGAACGGTGAGTTATTAGATGAGAAATTGAGTTATGTTTCATAATATTTCAATGTTAACAAAATACTTTCTCATATGAAATTGATGTTACTGCTAGTGTATACATGGCACAAATTAGAACTGCTTATCCTTTTGACACGGAGGAACAACTATATTGTAGAAAAGAGGACGAGTTCACAGAATGGCTACAATATAATGTAAGTATTTGTATAGTAATGTTTTCATTGCCTACATAGACTTTAATCCTCTTAGTAATAATGCAGACCTTATGTTTTTTATAGGTGTTGAACAGGCCGCAAAATGGGGAATCATTTCTGACTTGGCTACAAGAGTTTGTGATGGGCCCACTTGGTGTGGCTAATGCATATCCAATGTACTGTAAGTGGGGTTACGCATTCAAAACTCTTAGGGAGGGCATGAGAAGACCCACTTCTGATTATGGTGTGTCGTCTACGTTAGGGGACACAACCTATTTTGGTGTGCTCTGAGAGATACTGGAGGTTCATTACCTTGGACTTCTTGACTTGAAGTGTATTGTTTTCAATTGTGACTGGTATGACCCTACGTTAGGAACTCGGGTACGTGTCGATTAGTTTGGTGTCACGTCTATTAACTCTACACGCAAGGTCCAAAAATTTCAGCCTTTTATACTTGGGTCACAGAGAGACCAAGTTTGCTATATTTCCTATCCACAAGTATCGCAAAGAAGAAACGACTAGATAACGGTGGCTTCCATAACCCCAAGAGGAAGGCTTAATGATTTTTCGGAACATGTTCCTATGCAGCAAAATACAACAGGAATAATTGGACCACCAGAGATTTCCCTCGGTATACCTTTGCGTAGATATGATAAAACATGCAGATGCTACGGTACATGACATCTCAGACTAAGATATTGGAGAATTTTTGTATAATAAACGCTCGAATTCTAATTCGGCATCGGAAGAGGACGGGTCGGATTCTGATTAGTAAATTATTTATGTTTAAAATCATTAAGGCGGGTGAATATTTATATTTCAAAAGTGTAGACCTGTGAAATTCGATGTTATATTTAACTATATTATCGATCCATTGTACGTGAAATGTTGATTGTGTAAGAAGTTGGGTTTTATTTTTTGTTTAAAAAAAAGGTTGGTTAGGAACCGTCGGTAATTACTGACGGTTGCTGACCAAAAAGAGAGGGAATTTTTTGCGGCTTAACTCACCTGTACGCAGAGACGTGTCGAGGAACCGTGGCCACGTGGCGGTAAATTAGGTTAGCGACCAGTATTGACCGGTTCTGACTGGTTCCAATTCTTTTACACGAATCATCGCTTTGTCTTCTCCACTAGAGCCGATAAGTTGCACGCGATTTCACGGGTCTCCATTTCCGGCGATTTCACGGCGCGACTGTGGCGGATTTCGGCGTTTCCTCTTTTGCATCTCCTCAACTATGTAAACGACTTCATCTCCTTCCTTTTTTCGTTCCTTTTTCTTTTGGGTTTCACGGTACCTTAGACAAACGCATTGCTATTCCTAGTTTCGATTACTGTGTGTTGCTTGTTGATTATGGTAAATTCTTAGGCGCTAGGAGGATTTTTGTGATGCCCTTGAGAATTTGTTGATTGGAATCGATCAAATTTTGTCTTTTTCAGTTTACGGTTTACGTTTGATTTCACAATTTGCGTAATCGTGAGACTTGCAAACATTTTATTTATTTGCACTCGTTTAGGATTTTGGAACAAGGTTGAAGTTGCCAATTGCAACTTCTCAACTCTTCACCGAATCCATTTTACAATCGGGGTTTTTTTGACATTTTCTAGTCGTTAAGTTTGGTTGTTAAAGGTTTTGGAAGTGGTAATGATTTATCTTTCCTGATAAAGATTTTGGGTTTTTGCGGTTCTGATTTTTTAGTAAAATCTCCTATCTTATGTTTGCTCGATAACTCAATTCGTGATACGATAATTAAATTTTTTATTGACCTCTATTTTTATTACTATATTTTTTAAAAAAAAATTACAAATTTTATGGTTAATTATTCATGGAAATTGACACTTTTTTGTAAATTTGAATTGATGCAGGGCAAACTACAGTGATTTTCAGAGACTGAGACATAATTCTCAGGGTTTCGACTCTGATCAAACGCAGAGTCCAACACCTAGCCGAGATCTATTCCTGACTCTCAGCCCCAAGGCACGGTGGCGAGTCTCACCATTGCACAGCTCCTGACTGCGGAAGGTCATGCTCATCTGCCAAACCTCGATCCAACCAACGGCGATCATTGGTTAGTTTATGAATTTTTCCTTTTATTTAATTTATTTTTTATTATACATATATCTTATATTTTTGAGGTAGGTTTCGGTATGAAAAGGGGATTAGGAAATTCATTCAGCGGATGATTCACCATCAGCTACCCTATGCATACCCTAGATACAAGGATTTCCCCCAATCCTTGAAAGAGAGTTGGTTCAAACAATTCACGGTATTTTTTTTTTAGTTACGTGTCCATTAATATTTTTTACTTACATATATTATTTTAATAATTTCAACCTTGATTTTGAAGCAAGACTATAATTGGGAAGTTGAGTTGACTCTGCGGGTCATGGATGAATTTGACAAGCAGTGCAGCACCTCCTACAAAAACAACATCCATGAGTGGAAGAAATTCTAGAAAGGGGGTAAAGGCGAGGTTCCAATCCATTGCAACCCCGAACGCTTCAGGGAGTTCATCTTGTATTGGGAACGCGAAGAAACCCAGAAGCTGGCTAGTAAGAATACTACCAATAGGAAAAGCGATCAGGGAGGATTCGGCATCGCTACGTACAACAACGGTGCTCAGACGTATGACCAACGCTCTCGCTTTTTGGTACGTCAATTTTCTCATTACTTATTTGTATAATTTACATTAATTTATTTACTAATACCGCAAATTTTGGTAAGGCTTCTCAACTGGGTGAGGAACCAGATTTGTTGTTACTTTTGGAGGACACACACAGCAACAAGAAGACGCGTGTTGTAGAGGACAAGAAGGTCATCGACGTCCTCGCAACAGTTAGGCAAAAGTGGGACGACATCGTAACGCAGCAAAGTCAGGACGGCGAAAGCAGCTCAACACAATTGACGCGTGAAGAAATAGATCAACTTGTTATTGAGGTAATTTATAACTTTCAATTAATTTTACATTTTTATTTTATGAATCTCGGGAAATTATTTTGTTTTGCAGTGGACTCCGCGTACTAAAGGTCGTCCTTTCGGCCTTGGGAACCTTGTCAACTCAGATGGTTTCCCAACTCGTCCATCACAGAGCCGTTTATCTCAACAAGAGCGGGAGGAGCTTACTCAGCTGCGGGAGAAGCAGGAGGTTATGGAGCGGCAAATTCAGGAGAACAATGCCAAGTTCCAAGATTTTGAGAGGATGCAAAAGAAACAAATGGTGGAACTCGCCAAATTCCAAGCCATATTCCAGAGCTTCTCGGCCTTAGGTAATTTACTATCAGATACACCTCCCGATAACTAGACTTATTAGATATCCCTATTTTATTTTGTAATACATTTTAAGTTTTCATTTTTTAAACCAACTTCCGGTTATGTATATATTTTAAAATGTTTTGATTTATAATATTTTGATCAACAAATTTAGTTTTCAAATCTTTTCAATTCAATTCACGGCAAACACGAAAAAAAATTGTATTTCAAAACCCGTCGGTAGTCGTCGGAAATTACCAACACTTATTGACGAGATAATTTTCCGACTGTCGTCGACGAATGGGCAGTATAGTAGGTAGTCGTCGGTATTTTCCGACCACTACTGATGGCACATACCTACGGTTATTGACAAGAATTTGTCGATAGGGATCGACGGCCATTACCGACTACTATCGACGGTGCCTTTTCGACCGGTTTCGACTACCACTTTCCGACCGCAACTGTTCACTCTAATGTTGTTGGATTTTTCCCACGGTTACTGACCGAATTTGGGTTTCCGACCATCTCAAACTCACAGCTATAGTTTGGTCAATGCCCGTCGGATTAGGGGAGTTTCCGACAATTATTGACGGGTTTTTCTGTCAGAAAACGCTATGCTTTCTTGTAGAGTAAGATTATATAATTCAGCATGTGATGTCTTGTGGTCAACTGGTAAGAAAATGGCTTATAAGTTTGATCAACTTGCTATGTCAAACAAAAACACAGACACTTACATGTATATATCAAGAAAGAGGGTCTATTTATGGACTGCACCTCCTTAGGGATAGTTTGAGCTTTTCCATACACCTATGATTTACCCTAAAAGATGATATGGTTTATTAATATATTTATGTTAACATTTAAATTTATAACAGGTGGTAAGGCCAGAGGTTTTCACAATCATAGCTACTTTCATCTCTTGAACTCTATCACTATACCAATGGTCTTAGAGCTTGTGCATGACCCAACCAAAAGATTCAAATGCTACCGAAGAAGGGATTTGTTAATCTTGAAAGATGGCGTGGAGCTCCAATGTCTTGTGTGTGTCTACAAACCTGATCACATAACTTCAATGATCAATCTTCTGGGAGATTTTAACCCATCAAAAGATTCTCCATTGGCGTGCAACATACTTCACCTTATAGAACTTTTGGGTCAAGCCAATCCTATGTTCATTTCTCACCAGCTGCAACAACCAGAGCCTGGAAGTACTTCTTGTTCTGACAATGTCAAGGAGGAGTGTTAGAATATGATCAAATCTTCATCGTATAATTAAACAACTTTAGGGTTTCGTATAAACTATAAGATTCATGTAATCGAATAGGTGTGTATGAATAGGTACAATCGAATGGTTGTGTTTGTTTGTAAGTTTGTGTCTTTAGGTTTAAGGATGTCTTTTAGAAGACATAACCTTTAGTGAATAGGTATGTTGTAAATTATATATACCCTTGTTGGTAATTAATAAAATATATTGATTGGTTGATTAAAAAAAAACCAGAAACGTGAAACACAAAAACAGAGTATCGTTGAAGAAGATACAGAGAGATCTGATTTTGTGAGAGAGAAACAAACTAACGTTTGTTGTTGTCCGATCCTAAACAATAGAGAGATCAATTTCCAATATGGTATCAGAGCACATGGAGACAACGATGCATCAAATCATTCCTATCTTCAATGGAGATTCCTACAGTTTTTAGAAAATCAAATTGACAACAATTTTGAAAACCAGAAAACTCTTGGATGTGATTGAGAATGGAATCACAGAGACTTCACCCACTCAAGCCACGCCTCAAGCAACAAGAGAAAGAGAAGACCGATTGCTTCAGGATATGATGGCGCTTCAGATTTTGCAAAGTGCAGTATCATAATCAATTTTTCCTAGAATCGCTTCTGTATCATCTTCTAGAGAAGCTTGGAATGCTCTTGAGATGGAGTTTCAAGGAAGCCAACAAGTTAGAATGATTAATCTTCAAACCCTGAGAAGAGAATATGAAAATCTGAAGATGGAAGAAGGAGAGACAATCAATGAGTTTTCAACAAAACTTATCAACCTGAGCAATCAACTTCGAGTACATGGAGAAGAAAAGACTGATTACCAAGTGGTTCAAAAGGTACTTATCTCCATACCACAGAGATTCGATAGTATCGTTGGGGTACTCGAACAAACAAAAGATCTATCAGTTCTTTCAGTAACAGAATTGATAGGAACCCTAAAAGTGCATGAGAGGCGTCTAAACCTCCGAGAAGATCGCATCAATGAGGGTGCTTTCTATGGAGCAAAGCTTGGTTTAAGAGGAGATAACAAGCGAAAGAAAAACCGCCATGAGAAGACAAACAAGTGGTGTGGCGTGTGCAAGATGAACAATCACAATGAGGTCGATTGTTTCAAGAAAAAGAAAGAGAATGGTTCACAGAGAAGTGAAACCTACGAAAGGAAATGCTATGTCTGTAACAAACCAGGACATATAGCAAAAGAATGTCGACTTAGAAAGAATGAAAGAACACACCTAAGTCTAGAAGAATCAGATGGTGAAAGTGAAGATGAGTGTCACATGCTTTTTAGTGCCGTTGAAGATAAAGAGACTTCAAATTTAGGCGATGAATCTTGGCTAGTGAACAGCAGCTGTACCAATCACATGTCAAGAGATTCAAGACACTTCATCAATCTGGATCGAAGTAAGAAGATAACCATTCGAATTGGGAATGGTGGTAAAGTCATATTTGAAGGAAAAGGAGACATACAAGTGTCAACAAACAAAGGAGGAGATCACATCATCAAAAACGTCCTATATGTACCAGAATTGGCAAGGAATTTACTAAGTGTTTCTCAAATGATATCCAATGGATATCGACTGATTTTTGAGAATGAAAACTGCATCATCCAAGACCCAAAAAGGAGGAAGATCATGGACATTAAGATGAAGGATAAAAGCTTTCCAATTGAGTTGCAAAGATCAAGTGAAGAAACGTATGTAGCATGCGAAGAAAAACAAGAGAAACCGAGTTTATGGCAAAAGCGATTGGGTCATGTAAACTATGACAAGATGGAGCAAATGCAGAAGATGAAGAAAATAGAAGATCTTCCAAAGTTTGCAGTAGCAAGAGATATATGTGAATCATGTGAGATGGGAAAGCAATCAAGGAAAAGCTTTCCTAAGGAATCGCAAAGCAAAACAAGTCAAACACTAGAACTTGTTCATTCGGATGTGTGTGGTCCAATGCAAAATGAATCACTGAACTCAAGTAAGTATTTCCTTACATTCATTGATGATTACTCTAAGATGGCATGGGTCTACTTCATGAGAAATAAAAGTGAAGTGCTGTCAAAGTTCAAGTTCTTCAAACCATTTGTGGAGAATCAATCGGAGAAGAAGATAAAAAGACTAAGAACCGATGGAGGAGGAGAATATTTTTCAAACGAATTCAAGAAGTTATGTCAAGAGAGTGGCATACATCATGAGGTAACAACTCCTTATTCTCCACAACAAAATGGTATTGCTGAAAGGAAAAACAGGACACTTGTAGAGATGGCAAGATCGATGCTTAAGGAGAAAAACTTACCGAATAAGTTTTGGGCTAAAGCAATAGCAACATCAACATATTTGCAAAACCGATTGCCATCAAAGTCATTGGAGAAAGGAGTTACACCATTGGAGATATGGAGTGGAAAGAAACCAAGTGTTGAACACTTGAAAGTTTTCGGATGTGTTTGTTACATACACATACCGGATGAAAAGAGGAAAAAGCTAGACACAAAGGCTAAACAAGGGATATTTGTAGGTTACAGCAACGAGTCAAAACGATATCGTGTGTATTTGGTAAATGAAGAAAAATTAAAGTTTCAAGAGACGTTACCTTTTGTGAGAAGAAGACATGGAGCAATGATAGGAAAATCGAAGAAAAAACTATCATATCTCATGTCAAAATAAACACACGAGAACAAGGAAGAGGAGACGATCTAAATGATCAAATTGACCAAGTAAGTAATGCTTTTAATCAACTTCAAATCTCAAATACGAATCAAGGTCATATTCAAGGAGGAGAAGATTCAGTTGGTCCTAGAGGATTTCGATCAATCAACGATTTAATGGGAATAACAACTGAAGTTGAAGAGGAGGCGCTTATCCATGAGGTATGCATGATGATTGCTGAAGAACCAGACGCCATAGAAGAAGCATTACAAGATAAAGAATGGTTAAAAGCCATGGAGGAGGAACTGCGTATGATAGAGAAAAACAAAACATGGAGTGTTGTTGAAAGACCGAATGACAAAAATGTGATTAGTGTCAAATGGATATTTCGTTTGAAGACTAATGCAAGTGGAGACGCCATTAAACACAAAGCAAGATTGGTGGCCAGAGGATTCACACAAGAATATGGAGTGGACTATCTTGAAACATTTGCACCAGTTTCAAGGTATGATACGATAAGAACTATTATGGCTATTGCTGTTCAAAACATATGGAAACTTTACCAAATGGATGTAAAGTCTGCATTCCTAAATGGCGAGTTAGAGGAGGAGGTCTACATAGAACAACCTCCCGAATTTATAGAAGAAGGAAACAAAGATAAAGTTCTTAAATTCCACAAAGCACTCTACGGCTTAAAACAGGCGCCTAGAGCATGGTATGGTCGGATTGATGGATACTTCATCGAACATGGATTCAAAAGAAGCATCAACGACGCAGCACTCTATGTAAAGAGAGGTACAAACGAAATCTTGGTGGTTAGTTTGTATTTCGATGACATTATAATCACATGAAGCAACTTGGAAGAAATCGAAGACTTCAAAGGAAAAATGAAGAATGAGTTTGAGATGACAGATTTAGGAGAACTAAGTTTCTTCCTTGGCATGGAAGTAAGTCAAACCGAAAGTGGCTTATTCTTATCACAAGAAAATTATGCCAAGAAGCTTCTGAAGAAATTTGGAATGCAAGACTGCAAGATGTTATCAACACCTTTAACACCGAATAGCAAAAGAAAAGAAGTTTTAAAGGAGAAAGTTGAAGATGTTACAAAGTATAGAAGCATGATCGGAGGTTTGCTATATCTTTGTGCTTCACGACCAGACATTATGTATGCAACTTCATATTTGTCTCGTTACATGTCTGCTCCAATGATGCAACATTATCAAGAAGCAAAGCGAGTGCTAAGGTACATTAAAGGTAGTTTGAACTATGGCATTCAATTCAAACAAGTAGAAGAACCAGAATTGGTAGGGTTCTCTGATAGTGATTGGGGAGGTTCGGTTGAAGACAAGAAGAGCACAAGCGGCTATGTTTTTACAATAGGATCAAGTACTTGCTGTTGGAATTCAAGCAAACAAAAGACGGTGGCTCAATCAACTGCTGAGGCCGAGTACATTGCAATTTGCTCTGGCAGCAAATCAAGCAATATGGTTGCAACGCTTAGTGAATGAACTCGGATTCAAGACTGAAAAAGATACTCGTATTCTATGTGATAATCAATCTGCGATTGCTATAGGAAAGAATCCAGTTCAACATCGTCGAACAAAGCATATCAACATCAAATATCACTTTGTAAGAGAAGCTGAGCAAGAAGGAAAGATCAAACTTGAGCATTGTCCAGGAGAGTTTCAAGTCGCAGACATTCTAACCAAACCCTTAAGCACATCACGATTTGAAGCTTTAAGAGAAGAACTAGGAGTCACGATTAAGCCATAATCAAGGAGGAGTGTTAGAATATGATCAAGTCTTCATCGTATAATTAAACAACTTTAGGGTTTCGTATATACTATAAGATTCATGTAATCGAATAGGTGTGTATGATAAGTACAATCGAATGGTTGTGTTTGTTTGTAAGTTTGTGTCTTTAGGTTTAAGGATGTCTTTTAGAAGACATAACCTTTAGTGAATAGGTATGTTGTAAATTATATATACCCTTGTTGGTAATTAATAAAATATATTGATTGGTTGATTAAAAAAAAACCAGAAACGTGAAACACAAAAACAGAGTATCGTTGAAGAAGAAGATACAGAGATATCTGATTTTGTGAGAGAGAAACAAACTAACGTTTGTTGTTGTCCGATCCTAAACAATAGAGAGATCAATTTCCAATACTTCCGTCGCTTCCACAAACAATGCGTTGGATATATATCATTGGATATTTTCACTTCTGTCTCCATGGCCCAATACATGCATGAAGACATTTGTTGGCTAGCCTTATCCAAAAGCGTATCTCTGATTGTGCTTCCTTTCCATCGAACCTGGTCCATTGATCGATCCACCATTATCTCCAGCGATGAAAAGCTGAGAATGCTCAACCTTAACGTCCTCAAACGTGCCCCATGCTCTGTTGGGATTTACATCTATCGCGAACATTACATTACTGAGCACCACACCAGGGTAACTAAACTTTATTTTGGGTCTCGAACTCTTATCCAGGGGATACTTTAGATTTTTTATTTCATAGTATATAGAGCTAATTATGCGTAAATACCTTCATTTCAACGACATACGAGAAGTAGGCGAGCTCGAAGATCCCTTTATTACTAAGAACAAGGGCTAGAGCAAAAGCGTCTCTTAAAGGCATTTTAATAGCATATGCAGCTATAGTTGAAGCAATGAATTTTGTTGTATTCAGGAAAAGAATAAAGGACATGATCTCAAAAAGTTGACCCTCCATCCATAAGAGATTTTGACACTCTTTGATCAAAAATACGAGATCTAATTGCATCATGGTAAGTGATCCAGAGAGTGGTAAGATAGCACCAAGGTTAAAGCTTTCAAACTTCTTAACCAAAGTAGCACCTAAAGGATATCCACTAGGAACAGTCAAGCCTAAAGCAAACGATCCCGCAGGTCCAAAAAGATGAATCATGTGAAGGAATTGAAAGGAGAAGAAAGCAAGTGCTAATATCAAGTAGATGTATAAATCCTTAACCGGTCTTCCTTCTGGAGTCTGCTTAATCACCAAAAACATAGCCAGCCTCACAACATAAACCATAAAGACAGCAAAACAGAAGAAACATACGGTTTGGTATAAGCCGTAACAACCTTCCGAACGAAGAGCATTCAAAAATGTCACAGCAAAAGCCATCATATCAGTCACCATTGCTACAGAAAGTGCAATCCTCCCAAACTCTGAGTGTTTGATCTTGATGTCTTTTAAGAGTGTGTCTATGCTTGTGAATGCAGATAAGCTTTGCATAAATATAATCAATCTGTATTCAAACCTTAACAAGCTTATGTTTCCTCTTTGATCTCTCCATCTAAACATAATATTGCCACAAATCAAAGGTACCATCATTGTTGTGAAGCCAATCACACCAATTTTTCTTCCCATTCTGCATGGCAATTCAGCATCCATGGTTACACCTTTTAGAAACCAATATAAAAGGAACCCAAACGCACCTAAATTCTCTGGGATCTTTAGTCGATGATCATCAGGGAAATATATATTATGGAGCCAAGACTTGTTGCTTAATTGACATGTTTGACCTAATATTACTCCTGCCTTCAACAACAAGAAATCGCATTTAGAAAAAATCCAACCTAATGACTTGGAATAAAGAGAAGGTAAAGGTTAAAGAAAACTCACGATCATCATGTATGTGAATCTAGGTACTCGAAGACCAATTTTGTTGCATAATATTTGAAGGATTCTCCAAATAGCCAAAGTAGAAATTAGTATGATCATAAGATTGAGAAGAGGATATTCCCAGAAATTCATTCCTCGTGATTTGCAAGTCAAAACTTCCCATATTCCATGTGAGTTTAACATGAAAGGATGTGTTTCACAAAACCGAGACGCATCTTCTTCTATAATGAAACCTCGCCATGACAAGTTCCTATAATTAACATCTAAATCTTCATTCATTTCTAAGGGAAATTAAAAACAAAATGACCAAAAGAGAAGCTTTGGATGAAGATCTAATTGAATGCTTTAGGTTTTTTCTTTATTTGTTTGGGTAATTCAGTATTTTATTCAACAAACATTTTGTTATACAATCTGATTTAGGGTTTGTAATCAATTCCGGAGGGTTTGTCTTAGATTTTGATTGACCAGCAAACAACAGATAACACATGGCCAGTACAGTTAAATAATTAGTCATTTTATTTTTCTTTTCTTTTTATAGCTCATGACTCTCCATCTCTTATTTCTTGTCCTTAATTGATTTGTGTGCATTGCTCTTATAACATTTATACACCCAAAAAAAATATTTGTTTTTCAATGATTACTAGAGTTTTTGAAGAATTTTGCACCCACTAACATATTTTCCCAGAAATTATCTGTGTTTTTTATATAAGTTTTTTGTGAAATCCGAACTTAAATAACTAAAGCTTCCAACAAAATAAACATGCAAAAATTATAGTTAAAAGTATAGCATTCAAAAGAAAAACCACACAAATAAGCATTTTTTTTTCTAGCAAAGAACAACTAACTACGAATTTTTTTCCGTGGCTACATTATTGATGTACTGTTGTTGCTAGAAAAATCGTAGCTATTTATGGCTTTTTTTGAATTTATGTGGTTATTTAATGAATATCCGTAGCTGTTGGCATAGCACGTAACTATTCACCGGATGGAAAATTGACTCTTTTCATTATAAAACAGTAAAACACTGATCCCTTTAAGTTGTATATATACATATGTTGTTTACTGATTTTATAAACAGTAATGTAATTGACATTTACTAATTTGAAAATTATAATCAAATATCTTAGAGCATCTCCCACTGGAATATATTAAATGATTTTCTTAACATTAAAAAAAGAAAAATTATAAAAGTTAGAGAAAGAGAGTATATGGGTTCCTAAAGAAGAACAAAAGATTCTAACAAAAAAACCAAGTATATATGTATGTTTATATGATTGAACAAAAAAAATTAAACAAAAAATAAAATCTTATAAAAGTAATAATATTTTATTACTTTATAAACTCAATTAAACATCCCATTGATAGAGATGGTCATATATATTAAAATAGAAAACACTTTTATTTTGATCATGTTATAAACTCATAATTATTTTTAAAATAAGATTAAAGTAGATTTTGTTATGATTTATATAATAAAATTTTAAAAAAAGAAATTTAATAGAAAAGACTAAAAATAAAAATGTAAAATTAATACTAAGCTACGAAAACTTACAATATTGGAAAAAATTTAAAGGAATTTTATTTCTACTTATTTTTCGGATATGACCCGATTCGGTATAGATTGAGATCGAGTTTGGGTATTTTATATAAAAATTCAAAAAATTTAAGAGAAATTAGTAGAGAAACTCTAAAATGCTAAAATTTGATTCTTGATTTGGTTTCAGATCAGGTTCGGGTTTGGTTTTTAGGTATATAGATTTAGGACTTATTTGGGTATTTTGTCGGGTTCAGTTGCTCTAGAAAATATTCAAAGGAATTTTCTTCACCGGAGATTTTTGGAATTATTTTTCGGACATGACTCGGTTCGGTATACGTTGAGTTCGGGTTCGGGTTTTAATACAAAGATTTAAAATTTTTAAAAAAATTAATAGAGAAATTCTAAAAAGCAAAAGTTTGGTTATGGATGTGGTTTTAGATCGGATTTGGGTTTAGTTTTTCGGGTACATAGATTTAGTACTTATTTGGGTATTTTGTCGGGTTCGGTTTCTCTAATTAGGATCGATTTTGTTTTTGATTTCAAACTTATAAAAAACTATCTCGAAAACAATATTATAATCAACACGAGTGTACAAGTTAAATAAATATGATTTAGAAAGACTAATCAAAACAATCAAATTCCACGTTATCATCCTAATTCCTTATTTAAATCGGATTATTGAACTTATGGTATGGATCGGATCTTTTCAATCTAATAGTTATTTGTTACAAAAAAATCGTATCACTGAACAATAATTTGTACATCGTAAGAGCCGACTAGTCCCAGACCAAAATGAATATCACGTGTAAAGAATTGTATTTCATTTATGGCATGTCGTAAATGTATACAGAATGGACGTTAGTGTTACATTTTTATCGAAGAAGAAAAATGTTAATCAATGTTACTTCATCTACAAGCTACATTCTGTTGTTGTTGCACCACCAACACTGAACCTCTATGAGGAAAATCTGAAGAGACCAACAAATCACCAATCACACCTAATTCATCAAACTCCATCCAATCACTTAGTGCACTGGTCACTTCTGTTCCCATTCCAGTACTTCTCCCAACCACGAATAAATCAAAAGAATTAGCAATCGAGAGAAGGATTCTCGATGTATCGTTCCCGTCGCTAACTGTTTCTTCTATGTATTCCACAAAATTCTGTTCTCCAATATTTGAGGTATTGCCTCTGATTACCTCCTTAAGCTCTGCTGTGTCAAGCATTTGATCCCATCCTGTGCTCATACCTGCCATTGTCTCTGGGACTAGCCTCGATACTGTTAGGCTCACGTTAGGGTTTTTCATCATTTGTCTCCCTAATGCCAATGCTTCTCTGTCGTCTCTCCCACCCACAAAAATTACACAGACCTGGTTTGACAAATAAAGATGATTAAGGAAATGTACAAACAAAGATATTTGCATACTGATTGAATTTGGGTCTTCTTTTATAGGTAGGATAATCCGGTTCAATGGTGTTTAGCACCAAAAGCTCTGGATTAGCCAGGGAGTTTTTTATTGAAGAAGTTAAACGGGTCAGTGGGCCATATAAGATCCGATCCGACTAATCCTAGACCAGGGGAAGCATGTAAATACGTTGGTGTCGCACACGAATGTGATGGAGTTTCCAGGAGCACTCGAATTCGGGATAGCACATTACTACCTTCCCAAATTCCAGTTGTACCAATAGACCACCTCGGCGTGCGCAATTTGGGTTATTTCTGCTTAGCTGATTGCTTTGACATGTAATGTTTTATGTTACCTTATAGTAGGGATTGTTCTTTTGAGTAGATAAAAGGTTCTGGCGTTGGACAAAGATCCCAACGGAACAAGGTGCTTGTCTCAAGACATTAATGTTAACGTTCCTGCGCGTTATATCGTCTGAAACCACCGTTGTCTGATTAACAGACCACATTCTGTGGAAAGGTAGTATGATGAACGAAGATTGTTTGTCGAGAGCAAGTGAGTAAATCTCTTGGTGCATGTACTTTGGATTTGAGACAGATGTGAACAATTCCAACGATACAGAATTCCAAAAATGTTTGAAGTTATCAAAAGCAATGAGAACATTGGATGAATAAGACCGACTTCCAACTTCAGCCTTTTGCATTTGGTGTGAGATGAAGAGTGGATTGTCTGAACCAACAAGCTCCACGAGGTGAAGGACATGACAAGTGATTGAGGAGTTTTGTAGAGGGAAAGATTTTCCTAAAAGGTTAATCATCCCTGAGATGTGGTCTGCTTTGTGAATACAGACTAGAAACCTCAGATCTGATCCAAGCTTCAAGCTCAGTAGATTACGTTTCTGGAAACAAATGAATCGTGTTGACTTATCATATATGTAATGAATCGCTACTGGTAATATCGTAGAGTTCCAGAGAATCATCAAAGCCATCGTCGTGAAGGACTTTACATGAAGAGCCTATAGATTAAACACAATGAGAATTAGATTTGGAGATTTGAACTGTGAATATGATCGGAAACACATAGAGAATTACATCAGAAACTTACTTTTCTTTCAACGGCATGCATAAAATAACACAACTCGACAATTCCTTTGTTGCTGAGGATGAGAGCCATAACGAAAGAATCGGCAAGAGGCATTTTGGCTATCAATGGAGGAATTGTTGAGAAGACAATCTTGGCGGTGGAAACAACGAGGATAATGGTTAAGGCTTCGTACAATTGACCATCATAATTTCGTAGTTGACGGATCTCGTAAACTAACCAAGGTCCATCGATTTGCATCATTGCGAAGAACAAGAAAAGTGGTAATAGGATTCCAGTATTGAAGCTTTCAAATTTTTGAATCAATACAGATCCTAAGGGAGGACCGTGAGGCACACACAAACCCAGAATGAATGTTCCAACAGCCGGAAACAGGTGAATCATCTTCAAAAAGTAGTAAGTAAAGAAAGCAAAAATGATGATCATGTAGATGTAGCATTCCTTCACAGGTCGATGTTCTGGTGTCCTTCTAATCACCCAAAACATTGCAGGTCTCACAACCCAAACCGCGAATACGACATATCCAAATAATCCTAGGTATTGCATTGTGGAAAATCTCCAATCCGACCATGCCACAAGGGCAACAAGATTAACACCAAATCCTGTTACATCAGCCACCATAGCTGTTGAAAGCACAATCCTTCCGAACTCTGAGTGATTGATCCCTAGATCTCTTATTAACCTTGAGATGCCTGTGAAGGCTGAGATGCTCTGCATAAATATAATTGTTCTGTATTCGACTCCTGACAAGTTTTTTCCTCCAGTTACTCTTAGGTTTCCGAACACGACTTTAGCCGTGAAAATAGGTAAAAGAACGGTAATAATCCCGGTTATAACAGCTTTCCAACCTTGCCTTTTAATCATCCCAACATCCATTTTAACACCTTCAAGGAACCAATAAAAGACAAAGGCAAATGCACCAAGTGTCTCAGGAAGTTTTGGCCTATAATCATCTGGGAAAAATATTCGCTGAACCAACCAATCATTTGGCAAAAGACTCGCCTGGCTCAAAGCTGCCCCGGCCTGCACATTTTACAAAGAAAATCAATTAATCAAAGCAAAAAGATTAAGTTTTTTGGTTAACCGGGAGGTCCTGACTTCAAGGGAACCGCCGACTCCAACTAGTGGGACCCCGCATTATCCTTAGGTCCGGAATCTCCGAATACTAAGGATCCCCTTAGGAGACGGGAAACCCATTTCAATGCCCTTAGCCAGTTAGAAATGACTAACATTTCACGTTTGATACAAAAGCAAAAAGATATGATACAAAAGAAGAAGAAAGAGATAAAAAAAAAGGTCTCTTACAAGCATCATGGAGGTGATTCTTGGAACTGGAAGACGTAACCTCTTTAACAAGGCAAAGAAAAACTGCCATAAACAGAGTACCAAGACGATTACGGCCTCGAGAAGGGGAAGACTATAGTCCCATATCTGCATTGTTATTCCTGGAGGTTTCTGATATCCTGATAAATGCTCCCAAACGCCATATGAATTCACAGCAATAGGTTGTGCTTCGCAGTATTTGGTTCCGTCTTTAGTTAAGGTATATCCACGCCATGCTACCTCGTTTATAAAGGTGTTGTTTTGTATATCCATTACTTGATTTCTTCTTGTAATAAGAAGAAACCAAGAGAGGGAATATAGAATTCCCAGGAAATGAATCAAAACACTCGTGTTATATCGTCTCATTAGAAGAAGCGTGATATGTAGACATAACTGCTAAAATTAGTCCAAAATATCTGTTTTTGTATATCTGACGGTTAATTTTATGCTTGATTTACCATTCCACTCATTTAATAACCTCCAACGAGATATATCTGTCTGGTTATATTAAAGTTCGTTAGAGGTCCCGACATCTCCGGGAAACATACTACATTTGCATGTAGTCTCGGTTTTTTTTTTGTCTACAAGAATCTATGTTCTAAAAATTGCAACTTGCTATCATATGTCTTTGAATTTCAACTCTTTCATGGTTAATATTAGTCAAACAAAAAAGTAGCTAAATAAAAACTGTACAAAGGAGAATGAATTAATTTAGATGCAGAGCAAGGTTCATCAAAAACAGAATATGAACATGCAAAAACAGAGTATAATGTAAAAACAGAGTATGGGTTTTGAGATTTTCAAGGAGACGCAAGTGGTGTGTTTGTGAAATACGAAACGATTTCACTGAATGGTTTAAACCAAATGATGAGAAACAATTTAAATAAATAGGTGCATACTTTCGCATAGGTTTCTTGGGAAACAAGAAAAAAATGCATGCCTTGTGTGATCATACCCTCTCAGTCCTTTTCCTTTTTGACCAATTCCTTGCGTTTTTCACGTCAACTCATGATTTTTTTTTGTCATATTTTTAAATTAATATATTCTACTTTTCTTTTTTGTTAAAAATATTCTAAGACTAGGGGTTCTTATTGTTTTGTTTAATATAAATAATATTTTAAAAATTTTGTATGAGATTTAATGTTTTTAGAATTCCAATGGTAGTATCTACTTGGGATTCTTAAAATCCAAAATTTGATTTATAAGAACAGGTCCATCGGTGGGTTTTAGTGGATCTCTTAATCATTTTTGTCAATTAAAAAAAATGATAAATGATTATTTAGTGTAAGGACCTCTTAGACCACCATTATCGGTGGTCTTTTAGAAGTTTCTCACTTTTATTTGTAATTAAAAAAAATAAAAATTAAATGACAAACTTAAGAAACGTTTCTTAAATAAGAAACGTTTCTGAGATTAAGAAACCGCAGTACTTCGTCTCTTTGATTTGGCCTCCAAGTAGCCTAATTCTCTCCTAAACCTGCTCTATACGAAGAGATTCTCATCCTGCTTGGCCGGTCTCGTTCGTTTGATGACATGAGGAAAATTGTGGAGGATATGAAGAGCTCTGGATGCAAATTGGGTAATAATCTGAAATTGGCAATAATCTGAAATTGGATGCTTAATCTTCTTGTTGATGGCAATAATCTAAAATTGGTAGAGATTACTCACGCGGAGATGAGTGTTTACATCCAAATTCCAAAACCGAGTTTTTTTTAACATAGACTTGAGTTTCTTCCACGATCGTGTTTTCGATTTATTTGTAAGAACTGGGTTTTGGGTTTGTGGAATCTATGAAGAAAGTAGATTTCTTTATCCTCCTCCTCTGCTTCAACGCAGCTTCATTGCTAGTGGTAATACTCCTTAAAGCTCGATTCTTTATTCAATAGCTCTTTCATTATTTTCATCTTCCGATAATTACGATATATCTGAAATTAAAAGTTCATTTGATCTTGATTTGTGTGAAGTCTGCTGATCCACCAACTTGTCCTGCGGATTTGGGAGGAAAGCGTAGTGAATCTGATGATTGGCAAGGAGAGTTCTTCCCTGATATCCCCAAGATCAAGTATGAGGTCAGTAATGATACTCAAAATTTGTGAAAATTTCTCTACTTTAAATGAGCTGTTAATTCAACTAGATAAGATTAGGGGATGTATTGCATGTGTAGATGAATTGATTGTTCATGAATTTTTCAGGGACCTTCAAACAAAAATCCACTTGCTTACAGATGGTATAACGCTGAAGAAGAGATTCTTGGGAAGAAAATGAAGGTACGACATTTTTGAAAGATTTTTACCTTTGCTTTTATAAGATTTGAGAAAGTGGGTGACATATTTTAATGATGTTTGTTTATTCTTCGGAACAGAACATGACTTGGAGTTGATTGGTGGTGTTTCCATGACAGAGACATAACACCTGATGGCAGTACACTTCAGGTAACTCGAGCTAATGGATCATTTATATCATATCACATTGTTGTGCGATTATATCTATAAATCCGCTTTACTGCGTTAAGTTGAAGATCATCTTGGTCCTTAGACCTTGGATTTTTTTTGCAACTTTCCTTGTTTTGTGTTACTTAATTACTTATGTTTGCTAGTGTTGGCCCATATTGTAGAAAGCGCTTGTAACCTACTTTATGATTAAATTGTCTGCAGGAATCTAACAAAAACTTGGATGAAGTTATCGAACTTGCCAAAGAACTCCAAAAGGTAACTGATTCATTTGGTTAATATCCATTTCTTATCAGCCTAAGGATTTTGGAAGAGGAAAGATACTTTTTTGTAGTTAATCTATCCTCTGACACAGGCTCATGTGTGGCATTTCATAATGGAAACTCTTAATATGTGAAACTGTATTTTGTTTCCCCAGTACCTTACTTTAATGTGCTAAGAAAAAAGGTTCTTCTTCATCTTCAAATACAGGGAAGCAAGATCCGGCCGTTGTTGGGAACATCTCAGCTTTTCTTGCATCCTCGTTATATGCACGGAGGAGCAACCAGCTCTGAGGTTGGAGTATATGCTTACGCTGCTGCTCATGTGAGGAAGGCCATGGAGGCGACACATTACTTGGGCGGTGAAAACTACGTTTTCTGGGGTGGTCGTGAAGGTTATCAGACGCTCTTGAATACTGATATGGGAAGAGAGCTTGATCATATGGCCATGCCACGCTTTCTGGCCACACCTGTCACCACGAGCTTGAAACTGCAAGACTAAATGGTTTACTGGGGAACATTGATGCAATGACGGACTTTGGAGATTGTCTATCAAGTTGTTATCTCTCGGATTTGATTTACAGAGGTTTGCACTACACATGGTGGAATATAAATGATTCATCACTTAATACAAAGAAGATTGATCAGATACTAGTCAACAACCATTGGACTCTCCTACGCATCTTTCTCTATGGCGGTAAGTCAATCCAAACATATTTATATATATGATCTTCT
Organism: Lepidium sativum; assembly: GCA_023374145.1. Taxonomy (NCBI): domain Eukaryota; kingdom Viridiplantae; phylum Streptophyta; class Magnoliopsida; order Brassicales; family Brassicaceae; genus Lepidium; species Lepidium sativum. Next base: position 21,322 of record JAKUCM010001348.1, on the reverse strand, counting down.
CTGCTCACGTACTTGTTTGAAATATTAATCATCATAAAATTTTGTCAAGTATAAATAATCAGTCATATATATTATTTGGATTGCAGGCACAATGGCACAGCTTTTCGACGTGGCTCAAGATGAGTGCTCGGTCATTTACACTTGGAACATGTCTTTGTCTAATTCTTATAGAGTGCAATCTCAAGTCTTTTTCTAATGTTTGCGAGAGAACGGCTCCTTAAGACAGGACATGAGTGTCGATTGGTACTGCGTTTTCTTCATCCTCAAACCGTGAAATCAACATTGGTGACTTATTATGTAACTATTGTTTAGGTTTCTTGTCTATGCTACTTTTCTTTCTTCAAATGTATTTAGTTGAAAAAAAATTATATTACCTTTAAAAAAGAAATTAAAGAAACCCTTCTAGAAACTACCAATAATCACTCATACAAACTCAAAACAAATTACCATCTCTTAACTCTACTTTTTCTACTTTAATCATTATTTAATTACTAGAAACTCAAATTTACATACTACCAATAATGATGCTCTTAGTAGAGAGGTTTAAGAACCCCTAAGAACCGGTGACGTGGCATCTTCTTATTGGATAATGAGTTTGTGGTTTGGGGAAAAATGCCTCTTTGATTCTCACTTCTTCGCCTCTTAGGATTTCACTTCTTCGCGTCTTCGGATCTCATTTGTTTTGGCGATTCGGTAACCACGTCTCGAGCTCGATATCTTACATATTCTTCTTTCTAACTCACCGAAGATCGTAAAGAGAAAGTAACAAATCAAAGCTACCGAAAATATGGATTCACAAACGTAGGGGAAGATGGTGATGGAAGTTGGTGGCGATGGCGTTTCCGTCATAACACTCATCAGTCCTCCTGTCAATTCTCTATCTTTCGATGGTATTTTCTTTTACATACTCAATTTTATTTGTTTGATCCCCAATTTTTGGAACTCATCTCTTCAAATTTTAGGTTGATTTTGGTGTTTGATTGTGGCCCAATTCGCATTGCTCATGTAATTTCATTCTATTTTTCTAATAGTATTGAGTGGCTGGTTTGATTGTATCCGCCTGTGATAGTTTCAAATTTCTCATTAAATTTCTGGAATGATCAACGAGAAGGGTTAGAAGGTTTACACCACTAAGGTATCGTCACTTTTCCTCATGTCTATCTCTTTTATATGCATGATTCTTCTTTATCTACGATTTGAAAGTTAAATCTTTGTTTTGTTAGGGGTTGTAATAACTGAGGATATAGTCTATAGAAAGTTACAAACTTGTGATTTTATAAGTATCTCGTTGTTTTGAGTGTTTAAAATTTCACAGATAAACATGAAACTTTGTTTTGTTTGATGTATCTTAACCTACGAAGGTGGAAGTTGTTTTGTCACATTTGAGTTTGGTTTTGCTTGTTTGTATCTTATTTTAGCAGAAAGAAGTACTTTTAAAGAGCACATCGAGTTTGGTTTTGATTTCATAGAGGTGAAACCAAAAACATAACATATTTGTTTACATATGTCTATGAATTCTAGTATTCTGGTTATGGAAATTTGATTTATCTGCTTATCTTTTCAATTTACAAATTGTTGTTGTGTCTTTAAACTTCAATCAAACTCATTGTGTGCAGAAAGAATCACCACTCGGGCTAGCCACTGACTAAACCTTTATCTTCTCAGAGGAAAAACAAAAAGCAAAGGTTCTTAATTCTTAAAACTTTGTCATTCTTTATTGTCTTTCACAAATCAATCCCTAAAAGTAAATTCCTTTTCTCATTTATGGCCATGGCTGATTGTTATCAATTGGAATCTGTTCTTTTCCAATTAGTATGAACATTGCGTGGTCCCTGTACTTTTGTTTGTTTCCTCATCTGATCAACGCTTAATTTATGGTTTATGGATTCTATCAAAGTGGGATAATATACATTGTGGTTATTAACTCTTCCTCGAAAACCCTTGCTGTTGTGTCTTTTTGTTTCTTCTTTTTTACTTTCAGAAATCCAAAAATCAAACTCGTAGCTTTATACATTGTTGAGTTTCTTTTTTCAATCCGGGCACATCAATGGGCACAAAAAGTTCGTAGCTTTATAAAGATAAAAGAAGAAAGTTTCAAATTTGACTATCGGGTGTTTCAAAGACCCTACATATGTTTTGATGAGGGTTTTGCTTTGTAAGATTTAGTGCCCTTCTTTCATTTGTTTCTGTAAGCATTCTTCTCATATATATGCACCAAACTCACTGAAATTGGAGAACACGCCTCAACTATCGACTACGGTTGTTGATGGTCATGATCATGATGATAATGATGATGATGCACATGTAGAAGAAGCAGAAGTTGTTGATCATGTGGATGGTTTGTTGAATGAGGCTAAAGAGGAATATTGTGCTGTAGAGGAGAAAAAGGAAGAAGAAAAAGAAGAGGAAGGTCAGAGTAACGGAGAGATCTTGAAAAGCAGTCTTAAAAATGAAGTTTTAGTAGATTCAACAGATGGCGAGAGAAGGGAGAAGAAGAAGGTACAGTGGGTGGATTTGATGGGGAAAGAACTTGCTGAGATCCGAGAATTTGAATCTAGGTAAGTCTTCAATGGTTTCTTTGACGTGAAGATTGAAAATTTTATCAATTTAGACTTCAAAGTTGCAAATTTTGTTATTGACAATTAGTTGATCTGACATTGCAGTGAGGAAGAAGATTAGTTGATCTGACATTGCAGTGATTCATCAATAAACATACGATGGTGTCATTGAGTTTTAAAGTTGTGTCTCCTGTGTTTTGATCTCTGTGTTTTATGACTTCTGTTTTACATCTGAACAAAAGCAACAACAGCCTCCAAGGATCACCTGGCCCAACAGCAGCCTCCAAGTATCAGTTACAGAGATCATGGCCGAGACAAGTGAAGCTGTGAAGCCAAGTGAGTGCTTCCGGTTTTTGAAGACAAGTGTAGCTGTGTCATGGCCGAGATGTGTAAGCAGTTGTGTCATGGCCATGGATCCTTCTGCCTTATATCAATGTGTAAGCAGCTTCGGTACACCTTTTAATCAATGAAACATATTGGTAGACTTTCATTTCATAGTAGAAGCTTTGGTTTTTAAGAACTTGACCATTTACATTTTAAGAACTCCACCATTGGAACCCAATTAAGTAGAGGAGTTCTTAAGTTCTTAAATTTGTCATTAACATTTCTTTAGATTAAAATAATATTAAGAACCCCATATGAAGTTCTAATGGTTGGAGATGGTCTAAGAAACTCAAAGCTCATTCATTTTACATGTTATTACCAAAATTCAAAGCAATAGCAGAGTAAAACTTATAATCCATCCTCATCAACACCTTCATAATTCTCATAATTGAAATACATTAAATTGTAATTGAAGACATCACAACTAATCTAAGAAGAAAACAAGTAGCATTGTTTCAGAAACTGCAAAATGGATTTTTCTCATGAGCCAAGTAAGTGTGACCTATGCTTGAACTCTTGATTAAATTAATCTATTTCCAGTGTTAGTGGATAAACAGATAAGCTGCCATAATTGGGACATGAGAAACTGCAACAAATTATATTTGAGAGGTGGGTGTTGTGCTTATATATATAATGAAAATGCAGAGCATAAAGAGCATGACTAGTACACACAATTCAAGTGATGATATCCACTATTCAATTGAGCATGATTCGGTTACCTACAGAAGACATGAATAAGCTAGGACCTTAACCGCAATGAAACCAAATTTGGTCCAGTTTGGTTACAATGTTTAAGCTGATACATTACTTCAACATAGGCAACAACACGTTACTTTAGAAAGTAAAGCCATACAGACTTTTTTAGCTGTGGAAGTCATAAGACATATGGAGATGAAAGATAATGCTAACTTGTGTGAAAGCAAAGTTTACTAGGTAAGAAAAAAACTGTCTTCCGGTAATCATCTATACATTTGTGCTCACTAATCCTCCCCTAACTTCTGATGGAGATGCTTCAGCTATATACACAAGTGCAGTGACAGATGCAACACCAATTCCTAAACCAACCAAGAGACAGCCTAAAATTAGTACATATGGATCTGGAGCAGCAGCCATAACAATAGCTCCTCTTACAAAGACAATATCAGCTAGAAAAGTCGCCTTTTTACAGCCATACACATCGTTTATCCAACCCCCCAACGCAGCATCGATGATGGCACCAACCAATGTCATGCTAACAATTGTTTCCTATCAGATCAATGAGTCTAAGATCAGTGTTTTATAATGTACCAAAAACAGAGAAGGCAAATACACACAAAGCATACATGTAGGAAACTGCTTTGTTTAACCACATCGAAATCATCCTTAATGTACAGAAGAGCACCAGAAATTACACCTGCACAAGAACATTCACACAGGCTATAACCAAAACTGAAAAATATAATCAAAGAAAACAAAATTTTGAGTTTAAAACTCACCGATCAAATTTCAAAATTTGATAACATTAGAGATCCAATGAGGCAAACTGCTAAAAGTTAGAGAACACCGGTTTCAGACGATATTACAATATATCTAAGCCAGGAAACTAGATTCTAAGAGCAGCTCCATCCATTAGAACCCCATATGGGGTTCTTAACATTATTTTAATCAAAAAAAATGTTAATGACAAACTTAAGAACTCATCTACCTAATTGGGTTTCAATGGTGGGGTTCTTAAAATGTAAATGGTCAAAGAGATCAAAACTGGTCAAAACACAGAGATCAAAACTGTGTGTGTAGGTTTGGCTGAACTGAACTATTCTGTTTCAGCTATACTTAAACACAGAGATCAAAACAGCTTCAGCTACACTTAAAAAATCGAGTCTAATGTCTGATCCTTACTAAGTAAACAATGCTAGATTCCCAAACCAAGTAAAGACAGAAGAATCATTATGTAGTATGTAACAATATGAGGAGTTCGAAGATGAAGCAACATGTTCAAGCAGTCAGATGTATCACAGAACAAACACATAGCATTCACAAATCACAGAGCATTCACAAGTCACAGAGCATTCACTTGGCAGTCACATTCACATTCACATTCACGAATTCTACACATAAATATTCACAATTCAACATACACAATCACAGACGAAACCTGAGATGCAATGAGTGAAACCTGAACTGCAATGAAACCTTCGCTGAGTACAAACTGAGCTGCAATGAAACCTTAGCTGAGCTGAATGAATGAACCCGAGCTGCGAAACAAACAAGGACAACAAAGGTCAGCCACAACAGAACGAGACAAAGAATTTGTCTAAGAAGTCAGTATACACAGAGTGAAAAACATTGCTTAACAATGACTGATTCCATTTCATACAAAGTACTTAACACAACAATTACATACCAAAAGACCTATTACACAACAATTACATAACAAAAGACCTATAACACAACAATTACATACCAAAAGACCTATTATACAACATTACATACCAAAAGACCTATTACAACTAATTTTCAGGGCAGATTAAAAGGCTAAGACGAGTTCAACATGTCAGTAATGAGTTTGTTTTTGAGAGCTATTTCCATTTCGGAGAGAGGGTCTACTTTTGTAAGGAGACTATCCAACAACTTCTGCTTGGACAGCTTCTCTTTCATCTCCAAATCATTCTGTTTTATCTCCCACATACTTTGAAACTCTATGAGAGCTCTGCCTTCTTCGGATGCCTTGCTCACTGTCTTTTTGGACTTACCTTTTGAAGCTTCAACACCAGCCGGACGCATTTGGTCTTCTTCATGACTAACTGTGGCAGAAGATGAAGACTGCGTTGAACCTGCCTCAATCCTTCTATGCTTTGCCATTGCAGTACCTTCTCTTTGACACCATTTCTGATCATGCCTTAGTTCTCTCCAAGCATTCTCCATAGTAAACTTCTGCTTATGATCATTGAAGTATATTTGATGCGCCAATTTTATCACATCATTTTCATTCTGTCCACTTGTTTTTTGAGATGATGCAGCCCCATAACAACCTACAAATTTGCAGACTGTATCATTAAGCTTTGCCCACCTTTGCTTGCAGTGACTTGGCTCCCTCTTTTGCACACCCACAATCGTTGGACTTGCAGCAAAGTAAGCTGCAATCCGTTTCCAAAATGCCTTAGCTTTCTGCTCATTCCCAACAACTGGATCTTTGCTTTTGTTCAACCAAGCACTGATCAACACTACATCTTCTTGAGGAGACCACTTCCTTCTTGATCTTCGATCACCACCCTCTGTTGGAGCTTCACTTGTAGCTTCAGACCATTGGCTTGCAAAAACAGAAGCTTGGGATTCACCTACTTGAATACTTGGCTCAAAAGCAGTAGCTTCGAAGTTCTGTGGGTCTTGTTGGTTACTCAGTAGGGATACAAAGCCAGATGACCGATGAAAGGGATTCATAGACTCTGTATTTGGTGATTGACAGAACAAATATACAAGAACTGAAGGTGGAAGAGATTGGAATCAGTGTCGTGTCCTATATAACATCGACTAAGGACATGATTACTAAATTTGCATTCAATTAACACCTAATCGGCATCTACTAAACATTGAAAGTCATTTACTTGAGTAAATGGTTGACAGATATGAACAGGAATGTCATTTACTCGAACAAGCAAAATCAAAAATTCAATGTGCCCCAACTAGCAGTCATCGGGGCATGAGAATCATTATGAATGCACAAATCAACTTCGTAATTGATTCCTCTACCAAAAGCAACAGATCGACAGTCACAATGCAACACGAAGAGAGAAGATTGTTCGGAGCTTACCTTCGAGGAAATGCACCCGCTGTCGATGCAACTACCAGACAGAGCAGCTCGCCTCTCATCGCTGGTGGTGGTAACACCAATCGAAGCCACTGTGATCACCGACATCGTTCTCGCCTCCGACAATCGTGACTGGAGAAGAGAAGAGAAATGTCGAAGAAATTTCTAGAAGAGTGAAATTGTTTTTTTTCCAGAAAATGTCAACCAATAGAGTGGTGACACGTCAGCGGTTCTTAAAAACAATTTTGGTTTTGTTTTAAGAACTGTTTCTTCTTATAATTGCATCATTAATGATCATAAATTGGGGATTAGAGTTAAGAACCTGCCTTAGCCGCTCCCGTTGGAGCTGCTCTAAGGCTTTAAACAACTTTAACATTTTAACTTATTTCAAATAGAAAGGAAAAAGGAAGAATTGGAAACCTGTGTCGTAACCAAAGAAAAGGCCTCCGATTCCAGCAACCGCAATCAAACCTAAAACATAATGATTCCCAAAATACGACATCCTTTACTCTGGGAATAAATCCAAGTAACCAGAACTCCCAAAAGACGAAGAGGATTGCAAACGCAAAGTCAATTTAGTTCAAAGGTGAAAACCGGAAGAGAGAGGAGAAGAGCTCGAAGACGGTAACAACGGCGAATAGTTGGCGAGGGAGAACCTATTGATGCAAATCACATCCAACTGCACAACTGGAACTTCCGTCGATTTGGAATGGCACATGAATCGCCATCGGAGAAGAGAAGGAAGAAGAAGAAAAATCGGGGAAATGAACCCAAAGACACGTGTCTTCAATTTTTTTTTCGGCCAAAAATCCACCACCGATGAGAACGTGACACGTCATAGGTTCTTACTAATCCTTAAAACTTTATAATAAGAACCGTTTCTTCATTTATTAAACCTCTTTTTATTAAAATAATCTTAAATTAATGTTAAGAACTGGATTAATTAAGAAATTTCAATGGACCTGCTCTAATTTTCTTACATACTTGTTGTTTCATTTCTTTTGCAAAAACCTGATTTATGGTCAAGCTCCCGATAAGGAAAATGTGACGTATTTAAATTAGACTCGGGTGAAAAAATAGTAGAGATGATACTTTCATGTATTAGTGAAAATGTGTAATCTTGGTATCCAAGTATTGAAATAAAGATAATAAAATGAATCCATATTTTTCGGATTCTTCGGGTAATAATGATTACTAAATAACTTTCACATCAAAATTTGAATTTTTTATGCAAATTGGTAGATTAAAAAAAGGATTTTAGGAAATGAAACTTAGACTATGGATTAGGATAAAAACTATCCATTCAATTCTTTTTAAAAAAATCAACATTTCATCATATTAAATTTAAATACACTTAGCGATAAAAGTGTAAAGCGTTATAACAGAAAGAAAAGAAAAAAGTAATAATATTGAAAAGACCAACACAAGTGGAATGATTGAAGACAAGAACAAAATCAAAAGTAAAAAATAAAAAAATAAATTTACTCACACACAATCAATCAATAGAGACATAACAAATTTGCAAACAAACAGAACCAATTCAAATTGATAAATAAATGAATCTAAAGACGAGTTTGACACAACACTCTCTGGAAACCATCCAACGAGTTCGCCGTAACATTGATCATTATCGGCGAACACTTAGCTTTCAAAGTACGTCTCCTTGACCTAAATATCCACGTCTTGTAACTCACTCTAGCCGTAATAAACACTTCCATTTCAATCGTCCCTTTGGATTTTTCAGCCCTTAAGTCCTTAGCATTGAACTTAGACAGTGCCACATTGTGTGATACAAGCTGCGTCTCAATCCTCCTGTCGTTCTTAGGAGGTTGCTTGAAAGGAGAGATCTCCTTATGAGCCACAGATTGGTTATGATGAGCCGTTGAGATACGCATGAAATGGTACCGTACCGAGACATGTTTCTCCGGGTTGTATGATTTGATCACATAGCTGAATTTGGCGTTAATGTGATCATCATTGTTGCTTATAGCAAACTCTTGGACCGATGCGGCTTCTACTGTATAGACGAGTCGCTTTGGTCTGAGAGTAAGGTATGTGATCAATATGGCTAGACCAACAAGGAGTCCTAAGAGGACGAGTGCAACAATGATGCATAGAACCGGGTTCATTCGCCTGCCGGGAAGTGGCTGCGGTTGAGTTCGCCTAGCCTGTTGGTTCGTTTGGTTTGGAGGAGCCATTGCCTTTGATGGACTTCTAGTGATCTATAAGCAAAAGATTAGTTTTATTTGCTTGGTTATGGTTGGATACATTTATATATAAAGGGACTAACAAGAAGAGTACGATTCCTTGCCTTTCGTTACGGATTAGTCCTAGAACTACTGATTTAAAACTCTTTTAGTATTGCTTGTGAATAAATCAAGAGATCTCGGAAGCTGGAAGATTCTACTTTTTTTTTCTTTTTTTCTTGCTTTTAATTCTTTGCTTGTCACTATAAGTTTGGATGTTTAAAACTTTCAATAACATTTAAGTTTTTTTCTCCTCCATTTACATGTAATTTTGATTGGATGTATTTATATCTAAAATCCACAGTCCCATGTAACTTTTTACAAACCCTAAGATCAAATTCAAGCGAGTAAGACAACCGAAATGACACTTCACCAAATACATTTTTCTGTGTATTTGATTTTCAATATAGTAAATAACAAAATCGACATTAATTCTAATGTAAAAGCCTAATATGGTAAGCTAAAAACGTTCTTCTTGAAAAGACAGAGAATTCCTATATATGTACTTTAATTAACATCGTTGTGTTTAGTTATATGCTCCTTTGCGTTGTCGGAAGCCTTTATTCCATTCCCAAAATGTGTAAGGAAAGAAAGATAGTCAGAAAAATAACTGTGCGGAAAATAAGAAAAAGCCAGCAACGTTAAGAAAGGTGAAGCTTCTCTGTTTCAGGTTCTATGTAATTCAGAACTAGCTATTTTGGCCTCATAAGGGTCTGTCAATGAAAAAACTTTAAAAAATATGTGTGTAACTAATTTTGGGTCGGTTTATTTTTACTCTAAAGTTTTGGTATAACAACAAATCAACTATATTTATATACAGATTTTTTGTCTAATTCCATCTAAAATTATATATATAAAAGCAAGGTTGTTTCTATCCATCTTGACAACTCAATTTTTTAAAGTTTTTGGGTGACGAACACATCAGCAACATCTTTAAACTAAAGATTTAATGAAATTAGTTGATTCATACAAGTCACCTGTGTAGTAAATAATCATGTATTAAAATGATGTAAAAGGACTCTAATCGTTAAAGTTTGTGAAGTCTCTCCATTTATCTTTCAGTTTCTTCTTTTGTTTCTTCATCTCCCTTCACTGGTTCAGATAAGAATGAGGAACCACGGAAAAAAAAAAAAAAAGAAGACAAGAATGAGGAACGTGTTCAACGATTGATGAGAAGAGTCGTCTCATAAGTGGTAACAAAAAATGCTGAAGCGTTTTGATCAAACCTTTATATATATGTATGGATTGTTGGTTTCGTTTTTCCTTGCTTTTGTCTCTATCAAATAGAACAAGACCTACTGATACTTGAAGAGTTCATTTCGGAAGATTTGCAGATTTATCTATATTTGCTTTTGGACCAGATGATGATGATTCTATGCCATGTAGCATTATTCTTTGTGATGATGCTAAATGATATCACTAAAGATTGCTTTGTCCGTGTGGAACAACCAAGAGTCGACACAATTACTTTTTCTCATTCAAGAATCAAGGTTGTTTTCTTCAAAGCTTTTCCTTCTCCTTATCATGATCTTGTAAATAATCTTCTCTTGCTCATGTCAAGTTGTTCTCTGATATTCTAGATGTATAAGACTGATTACGTATATGGATTTGTAAATGGTTTTGTACACTATAATCAACATGTTTCTCATACCATGAAGCTATATGAATAATGAACAAAGAGTTGGAAAAGACAATGACTAGACACAATAAATAATTAATTGTGAGTTTCTAAATAGAAATGCACAAAAGGTATCATATTAGGTCACAACCAGTGGAAAGGACTGAGATATGAGCTATAGAAACAGTTTTGAAATTGTTATTCCGTAATGTACTCTTATAGTGATCTAAAAACAAAACTTCAGAGAATAATACCGCAGCATAGCGCGAATATTTACCTAGTTAATTAATAAATTCAGATCATAACCAATTGTTAGGTTATAACAAAACCATAATTATGTTCTGATTTATGAGTTTTTTGGAATTAAAAGAAAACGTGGGAATCAAACTTATGTGCTCTAATCGATTCGCCCACTAAAACTTTCATTGTCTCAATTATAGTAAAATTATAAAGTGAACTTCAATAATATTCCAGACGTTACATATACTCACATGAAGAAACAAAGTGATGAGTCAATCAGAATGTGCCTTAGATTGATCAGGTGTTTCTGTTTCTGATCGATTAACCAAACTGATGTCTGGCCTATCAGATTTAATTGGATGACAACCAAACTGATGGATCACCTTTAATGATTGACCATGGGTTGGATTTCTTTACTGAATTGGTGATGAGTCAGTAACGCGAGTTGGGTTTGGTTTCCACACACTATATTTTAGCATATGGACTGAGATATGAGCTATAAAAACAGTTTTGAGTTGGTGTTAACACGGACATTAACAATCAAAGTAAGAAAACTTTATTAAAAGATTCAACAAATAAAACGGCACTTTGTTTGCTCATAGCCTAGTTGGTTTCTCGATGCAAGAATAACTATTTTGTTCTAAGTGTGTTTGATTGCCGAAGGCTACCTATTGATTCTTATCTTCTATTTATACACTGCTTCATTTTCTATTTTTATACATTAATTTTCTAGAAATTTGATTGTTATATGTAGCACACTCCATTATTTGTCTCAAAATTATTGCTAAATAAAATCATAAATATGATGGTAATGCGATAAATTGTTACAGAAATGCCTTATTTCGTCACAAATTCATAGCTAACTCTTTGTTTAGTTAGTTTATGAATTAATGGTGAATATGATGCGTATAAACCAAGTGTCACCCAACACTAACAAAAGAGTATGTCAAACTTATGAGATCCATTAGAGTAGAAACAGTGTTCATGTTTGTAGACACAGAACTTTAGCTATTGACAAGTGATGCACATAGAAATAAAAATATAATAATGGGAAAAAAAAAAAAAAAAAAGTAAAAGTAAAAGTAGTCATTGCAAATGCATGATGAGCATTGAAGTTGGTCGCCGCATATCCCTTCAAGATCTTTTCTCCTTCACCTTATTTTTCTTTATAAACACTAAAAATTTCTAATGAACCAAAATCTTTATTTTGAGCCTGTTCAACTAATTTCAGAACTAAAAGAAATCATGTAAAACTTTCTGATGTTGCATACGAATATGATTTTGTTTTCAGATACATTCAACCTCAGAATAACACATTACTAACACCACTGGATCACACGTGTTTTGTTTTTCACATTCTACACTATAGACTATACATACATATATTTACATATACACTCAGAACGTGTGTATAGGTTTTCCTTAATTAATCTTCTCCAACAAAAAAAAAACATATATTTGTATGTAGAATTCTAACCATAGTCTCTTATTTTTTCCAATACCACTACACCACAACGATGCTAGCAATGACCTTATTTATTATTTTGGTCATTCACAGCAAACTCAATCAAATTTACTAATCGTAATGGTTGCTTATTTTTGGCCGGAAGTAATGGTTACTTATAGTATAGCTGAACTTTGTTCATTTTATTTCATATGTTTCTGAAATTTTGAAAATAAAGAAGTTGATTCATTATGATTATGCTTATTTGTAAATTGTATTTTTTTAGAAGCAGTGATGATATTATTAAGCCAAAATATCGATTTTGTTTATTCCAATTCCTTACTCTTAAATTAGAATTTTATTTCGATTTACATAGTAATTATATAAATTAATTTTTGGTCGAAAGAAATTTACTTTGTGAATCAAGCCAAAATAAACTCTTTATATTATTCTTATGGTGATAAAAGTCATTTTTAATCATCAAAATCAAAATCCAATAAACAGTTAATTTGAATATGTAGATTTTTGATGATTTTTCTTTTACTGTCAACTAGATTTTAATGATTTATTAAGTATGATTTATGTTTCCAAGTTTATAATCCATGTGGTTGCAATTCGGAAAAAGAAAAAAAGAAAAAATTGATTTGATAAAAAAACCTAAATTGAAATATATGGGCCTTATAGCCAGTACGCTAGTTGACAAAAAAAAAAAAAAAGATATGGGCTAACATTCTGGTAAGCCCCAAAAAGTTAAACATGAGCACCGCCTTTCTTATTACAAGTTACAATTTTGAATTTCGTATTACTTTCGCTTTTGCTTTTAGATTCTTTGGAAGTCGTTATGTCAAAAAAATATAAAAAAATCTTGCCAGAGCCGTTATCAATGATCATCATCGCCAGGTAATGTCCATTTCAATTCGTTGTTTTGAATTTTTTTATAGTCTCTTTCTGCTGATTTCGCGTTTGATTGCAATTCCAAAAACCCTCTTTTGGTTTTCTATGTTTCTTCGATTTGGAGAAGTTTTTGTACCACAAAAATCCAGAAGCTTTCTTGAATTTCAAAGTTTTATTTCTGTTTTAAGATTCTGATCGTTTTTACAGATATAAAAACCCTAAATTAGAATTTTTTAAATCTCTTTTTCAGAGGGATTTTACTTTCTTGATTTTGTTTCTCAAATTTTGAACCTTCCTGTTCTACATTTTAAACTTTGATTTCGTTATTAATATTCAAGAAAATCCAGATTTTTTTTTTTTAATCTCGAAGTTTTGTTTCTTTATTAAGATTTTGATTGTTTCTACAAATTTTTAAACCCTTTATTTGGATTTTGTGAAATCTCTTTTTCATATGGGTTTTACTTTGGTGATTTTGAAAATTTTTTAACCCGTGTTTACACATGTTGAATTTCTCTTCAAAGCTTTTATCTTTTCCTCTTCAAGATTTCTCTGGTTTAAAAGTTTCTTAGTTCACGTTTATTTTTGCTTCTCTTATGAAAGCTTTTGGGTTATTGTTATGTGTTTCAAGATTTGTTTTAGTTTTTCAAAATCAGAAATTTTTGTTTCTCAAATTTTTGTCAAGAATTTCTTTTCGATTTTGGTTTTTTCGTTTGTTAAAAAAACATTCTTTTTGTTCAAACCCAAAAGAAAGGGACGACACATAACATAAAAGTTTAAATAACAGTATGGGAACATATTTAGGACTCCCATAAAATATAGGAGGATCAAAAACAAAAGTTTTTGCCTTTGTACGGGAAAAGTTCCAGGCCCGCATTAGTAATTGGTCGACTAGATTTTTATCTAAAGCTGGGAAAGAGGTGTTAATTAAGTATGTTTTAACAGTTTTGCCAATGTATGTCATGTCTTGCTATCGGCTGCCTCAGGGAATCATTCAAAATTTAATTTCGGCGATTGCTGATTTCTGGTGGTCTGGGACTGGTGAATCTGGCGGAATACATTGGTGTCGATAGGATGCACTATGCAAACCTAAGACAGTAGGGGGTTTGGGGTTTCGGAGATTAGAAGATTTTAACACGGCAACGTTGGCTAAACAACTCTGGCGACTATTAGAGCACCCGGAGTCTCTATTAGCGAAGGTGCTAAAAGGTCGATACTATAAAGATCAATATTTTTTAGATGTAGATCACAAGAGCCTCCCATCATACGGGTGGCGCAGCTTGTATTCTGCCAAAGGCCTGGTAGATAAAGGGGGTATTCGGAGAATTGGAAATGGGAAAACAATTAAGGTTTGGCAGGATTTGTGGATACCAGATATGAATCCGAGACCGGCGAGATGGTCAAATGGGAGTTTATTCCCAGATTTAACTCTGGATCACTTTATCGACAAATCTAAGGGTAAATGGAAGGAGATCTTAGTCTGTGAGTACTTTGATATGCGAGATGTAGATTTAATTCTTGGCATTCCTATTCCATTACGGGATCGCCAAGATTACTGGGGCTGGCATTATACGTCTACAGGACGATATTCGGTGAAGTCAGGATATTGTTTAGCTGAAAATATGTCTGATGGGGATCAAGGTCAAATGGGACCCGGATTCGAGTCTCTATATAGTAATGTATGGAAGTTGACATGTCCAAACAAGATTAAGCATTTTCTTTGGCAAATTTTGTCAGGCTGTTTGGCGGTCAGTAAAAACACTGTGCAGAGAAGAATTATTTATGATCCTAGTTATGCCCGATGTAATGAGACACAAGAGTCCATCAATCATGCATTGTTCCTCTGCCCATCGGTCCTCCAGGTCTGGGCCTTGTCTAATATACCATCGCCACCGAGTTTATTCCCCGGGGCGTCAGTTTGGTTTAACTTGGATTACATGTTTAGGATGATGACGACCAGGATTGAATGTCGGGCAGTCCCTTGGATATTATGGCAAATCTGGAAAGCGAGGAATGCTTTCTGTTTCTCGGGAACAATCATAGACCTGCAACGAGTATTGAGCATTGCCGATGCTGATTATGCAGAATGGACATCAGCATATTCAGGGGTGTCCCATGGTTCTGACCCTCCACTAAAACGGAGTCGTATGGGCGATGGAATCTTTGGTGATCCGTCAGGTGCTAGAGGTGGAGCTCTCGACCGACTATGAGACGACGGTGAGGATCCTGGAGCAACCGGAAGATTGGCCTGCTTTCATTCCATACCAAGAGAAGTTCGTGAGTCTACACTCCTCTTTCTTGGCTTTCTCTCTGTCAGTTATTCTGAGGTCACTCAATCATAGATCGGATTCTTTGGCCCGCAGGGCAAGAGAATTCCGCTTTGATCGGTGACTTTTTGCGCTGTCTTTTTGGTTATGTTTCTTATTATGTCGTTGTCAAAAAAAAATAACAGTAAAGGGATTCAAAGGCCCCCACTGAAAAAAGCGATTTACGGCCTTGTTAGGGTTTAGGTTTTGTTTCGCTTTAGGGGTGGCAGCTCCGAGGTCAACGAGGATTCCGGATAGTCGTCTCTAGGGGTGGGTCTCGGTGGTTAGTTGGTGTCTCTTAGAAGTGTAGGTTTCGGAGGGTGTGGTGTTGTCTGGTAAGTTATCGATGGATCTGGCGTCACAGAGGAGGCGAAGGCGTTTTAGGGGTGTTTCATCCCTCGATTTCTTTCCGAGGGGTGATTCTATAGGTTTCAGGGGTTGGGCTTCGGGGTAAGTTTGGGTTTTTGGAGGCCTAGGGTTTGGAGTGATAGGGGTTTTTGGTGAGGGTTCGCGGCGGATCTGGGTTTTCCCTCAGGTTTAAGGAACGCGATTCACCGTCAAAGAAGATTAGCCGAGAAGACGAATAGTCATCTTTTTCTGTCTACAATAGTGAAGTTTCTGGGTGCTGCTCACGAGTTGATATCAGTGGCGGCGTAGTTGACTCGTGGATCTTCAGCGATCTGCATGTTTCTCAGTCTCAGATAAGTTCTCGTGAAATTCTTAATTTTCCATTTTGGGTTGGCGAAATGGTGTTATGGGGATAAGTAGTCAATGTGTTGTTCTCTCGTATCGATGGACCTTGTCTAGATTTTGTCGGTCCAGACTAGGTTCATAGTATGCTAGTCTCATAAGGTTAAGGGAAACTGATAAATGGGTATTGGTTACGCGTGGTCCTGAAGATCGAATGAATGATATTATCGGAAGGGATACTATTATCTTCCCATCTGATGTTATCGTTATGATTATGTGGCCTCATGACCGTCCATCGAAACACAATTGGGATCTATTATACCTCGGTTTTTTGGATAATTGGTTATCAAAAATGGCCATTGATAAAAAGGAAATTTGGGGTGTTGCATATGGTTATAGATTGGTTATGGATTGGCGTATGAGACCATATATGACGGTCTGCATATATGAGGTGTTTGTTAGGTGTCCAAAATGGAGTAGTTGAGAGATTATTAGATTAGTATTTACCACTACTTATGTGGTGGTAGTAGACGATCATTCGTGGTGTTGGGTATTAGGCCAAATCATGAATGTTAAGTATGTTAAAGGAGGGCTCCGATTGTCAAGTTATACCTTGATAGTTGGTTCAAGTGAAGCCTACCTGTTACTAGCTCATGGATTTTTAGTTGATCGGTTCTCTGATGCTAAATTAGTTCTTTTGAATCAGGTATTGGGGACTGGGGTACTTAGTGTTTCTGTCTCGGTGTTTAGTCATGTTGGGTCATTGTCTCGGTGTTTTGTTATTAAAATAACCAGACGCATTGTGGTATTTTGGTGGTTACAGAGGATTTCAATAATATCTGATTATTATTTTAAATCTTATTGTAAGAGGAATATGGCTGTTGGTTTTCTAGCAGATTTAGTGGGTTGGCGTTTTGTGTGGGATCGGTCAAGAGCATCTAAAATATTATGGTTAGTTAAAGTACCAACTGTATTTGAGCATAATTACATTTGGGTGTGGTTATTTTTAAAACTTTAATAAGAATAACTTTTATATGGTGGAGATCTAAGGCGTTTTTAGAATCAATATTATCAAAATTTCAAACTGCCATGAAAGTAGGGACAGAAGTTATCAGTTATCATCTAGATAATGTTTCAAATCCCTGGATAGGTATAGGAAGGTATAATTTAAAGGCTTACTTATCCCTAGTTTATAGGATTAATCGTTACCTAGAAAATAGGATAAAATTTAAATTCAGTGGCGATCCTAGAGTCTATAAAGAGAGAAGGCTTTGTATATTTTCCTCATTGCTTTACTTTCTACTTTGTCCCGAATTAGGAGAGCTAGCTAGTTGTAGTACAAAACGGGTTATTAACAGTGAGGTTATCTAAAAACGTGGTTAAAGTTGAAATCACCACCTAGGGTGTTGAAGATAAAGATCCCTAAAATAGATAACTCTGACTTGTTATCTAGGAGTTCGAGGGTGCTCATGGGGCATTGTCTTAACCCTCTGTTGCAAAATGTGGACACTTTTCTTTTTAGAATGCCACAGTTTTGGGGATTGGTAGGCCGTGTACGTGTTCTAAACTTAGGAAATGGGCGTTTCCAATTCAAGTTTGAGTCTGAAAAAGATATGGAGGGGTATTAGGAAACGGGTCAATTAATTTGACGGGTGAATGGTTTCCTATGCTCCATGGAAACCATTAGCAGATACAGATCATCCGAATTACGTTAGGCTATGAATTAGATTAACTGGAATTCCATTCGAATATCGGGTAGAGGAGGTATATCGTTTGGTAGCTAGTTAGAAAATCTCGGCATTTGGAGAGAAATAAGACTTACAAAGGAGCAATAACTGGGCCTAATAGAGGCCCACATCTAATAGCTCCGGGTATGTCAGGCAGAGGTAACATGGTGCATAGCAAGAGAGGCCGAGGGTCTCATTTAACCCAACCACATAAACAAATAGCTGAAAACGTATGGGTATATCAGTCTAGTTATATTGGTCTGTTTCGAAAATTTACTGAAATGTTACTTTTGTTAAATTTTCAGGTTATGGAGACAGAATTGGCAGTGGAATCAAAGTCGGCAAAAAAAGTGTGTCGACCTTTGTTTCCAGAGGATCAGGGACAGAGTATGATCATAACTGGTGTGTAGGCGGAGAAGACATCTAATTGTGATGCAAGAAGTCATTTACATGTAGTGGCTGATTTAGTGGCTGAGGACACTCCGAAAGAGGAGTTGCAAGATAATAAAGAGGAGGGGAATATGGCCGAGGACCTAGAGGGGGAATTTACCTATTCGGTGACTGCAGCTGTCTTGGCAGAGCTGGATCTGGCGGATGACTTACATAGTCAACAGGAGTTGTCCGACTTGGAACAAGTTAACCTCCATACGGAGCTGTTGAATAAAGTGCAGTCTGCAAATGGGATACAAATTAGGAGGCAAAGAGCTGTGATGGGTAAGGTCGGATCTCAAACCACGACTCCATTAAGGGGTATGAGTTCAAGTAAATTGGCGTTGTTGTCACCTATAAAGACTCCGAAGATACAAAAGCTTAAGGAGGGCAAAGATTAGGAGCACGATCAAGGCTCAAAAATGACTATGTTATGATTTTAAAATTGTTAAGTTGGAATTTTCATGGAATAAGAAATAAAATAACAATAAGTTTTTTTAGAGATATTTGGAAATCTTGTAGACGAGATTTTTTATTTCTATCAGAAACAAAGAATAAAGTTTCTTTTAAAAAAAAATACAAGTGCATTTGGGCTTTTCGCATTTAACAACTGTGGAACCTCTGGGATGTAGTGGTGGTTTGGTATTGTTTTACAATGATACTTACAATGTCACAATTCTTTATAAGGATAAAAATTTAAATAGACATATCTTCCGAATTATTTGGTAAAAAAAAATTTGTTACTTTTATATATGGGAAACCCATAAAAATCAAAATATCATATGTCTGGAACGAGTAACTCGGATGGGTATTTCTAGATTAGGCCCATGGATCATTAATGGAGATTTCAATAAGATAACCGGAAATCATGAAAAAACAGGGGGAGGTGTTGAGAAATACATCTTCGTTCATGAGTTTTAAAACCATGCTTAATGATTGTGACATGTTAGAATTTCCTAAGAAAGGGAATATATGGTCATGGCGTGGTATCCGTAATACCGAAATAGTTCTTTTTGTATTAGATAAGGCTTACAGTAACGGGGAGTGATATGAAATGTTTCCCAAGACAGAGACTCATTGTTTGGACATGATAAACTCCGATCATAGGCCTATATTAGTACAGGCTGAAGATAAGACGTCTGTGGGTCGTGGTAGAGGTTCTCATTTTGATAAGAGATGGTTGGGGAAAACGGGATTTATGGAGATAGTGGAGCGTAGCTGGATCAGAGCTGGACAAGGGGGTGGCCAGGTTAGAGTGCCATCTTTAACTGAGAAGATTAGATTTTGTCGGAGGGAGATATCTCATTGGCGTTGGCAGAATATACCATCAGGGCAACAAGAAATAATAAATTGGAAGAGGGTGGTTGAGGAACTGAATAGTTGCCATGTTATAGATGATGTAGCTTTGAGATAGGCCAATGATAAGTTGTGGAAGGCATATATGGAGGAGGAAGTTTACTGGAAACAGAAGAGTCGGAACAATTGGTTGAGAGAAGGTGATAATAATACCAAATTTTTCAATACGGTGGTTAGGCAGTGTAGAGCTCGCAATCGGATAAATGGTTTATTAGATAAGACTTGAAATTGGGTTGAGAAAGACACTGATATTTTACATGAGGCGTCAACATATTTTACAGAGTTATTCACATCCATTGGGGTTGATGTGATTGATTTACTAGATATACATAGTGGGGTTATAGATTTGGATAATCGGACTCTAATTAAGCCGGCTACTGAGGAGGAAGTTAAAAAAGCGCTTTTCCTAATGGACCCGAATAAGGCTCCGGGGCCGGATGGGATGACGGCACTATTCTTTCAGCATTCCAGGGAGGTAGTAAAGGCCGATTTGAGAGATGTGGTTAATAATTTTCTTCGCGATGGGGTATTTAATATATGTTTAATACCAAAGGTTCAACGGCCAACGCGGATGGCAGAATTTAGACCAATTAGTTTATGTAATATTGGGTATAAGTTGATTGCGAAGGTACTGTGTTTGAGGTTGAAAGCATTACTACCTAAAATTGTGTCGGAAACACAGTCGGCTTTTGTAACTGGACGATTAATTTCGGATAATATCTTGATTGCACAGGAGATGGTACATGTGTTAGGCACAAATAGCTCGGTTAGTGGAAATTTTATGGCCATAAAGACTGATATGAGCAAGGAATGATAGAGTGGAGTGGAACATTTTATCAGTGTAAATGTCTAAATTGGGTTTTTCTGCTCAATGGATAAAATGTATAATGTGGTGTATTATGAGCGTTGAGTATTCGGTTATACTAAATGGTACACCCGGTGGTCACATTATTCCCCACCGGGGATTGAGACAGGGACATCTGTTGTCACCATATTTATTCATACTTTGCACTGAAGTTCTAATAGCCAAACTGACGAAGGCACAACAGAGCCGATGTATTATATGAATAAAAGTTGGACGTAATTGCCCAGCAATTTCTCATCTCCTCTTCGCAGATGATACGTTGTTTTTTTGTCGATCTAATCCAGAAGAAGCTGAGAATATTCGATAGATTTTGAGAGATTATGAGTTAATATCAGGACAAATAATAAATTTTGATAAATCTTCTATACAATTTGGTAAGAAGATTGAGGTGGCGATCAAAGAACAGATCCAGCATATCATGGCTATTCCAAACCTGGGTGGAATGGGGTTGTATTTAGATCTACTGGAAAATTTAGGTGGTTCAAAAGTAGAAGTGTTTGCTTATGTGATGGAGAAATTGAAGGCAAGGGTTGCTTCCTGGTCCAGTAAATTATTATTCAAGGCTGGTAAGGAAATCTTAATCAAATATATCCTCACGGCAATACCAACATATATTATGAGTTATTATAGATTGCCGAAGTCAGTGATACAGAGTATTCAGTCGGCAATAGGCCACTTTTGGTGGGAAAATCC
The DNA here is from genome assembly GCA_023374145.1 of Lepidium sativum. Classification (NCBI taxonomy): domain Eukaryota; kingdom Viridiplantae; phylum Streptophyta; class Magnoliopsida; order Brassicales; family Brassicaceae; genus Lepidium; species Lepidium sativum. The sequence continues at coordinate 88 of JAKUCM010001348.1, read as the reverse complement.
GGGCTCTAATGGTGGTATTCACTAGAAAAAGTGGGAAGTGTTATGTAAATCCAAGACAGAGGGGGGCTTGGGTTTTCGGGAAAATAAT
>JAKUCM010001347.1:0-45501 GCA_023374145.1 Lepidium sativum | reverse complement strand
GGAAAGACTCATATCTTATATACTAAATAAGATTCCTTCTAATTTTTGATGTGGGATAAAGATCCCCAAATAAAATGATGTATTTGAGCTACTTACGTTTGACAATGGTCTCTAGCAATATATTGCTGGACATTAACATTCACGGTGGTTGAACCAACATCTCTCAATGATCATGTGTTCTGCTTTATACTTGAAGTACTCAACAAAAGACTATTGTATTTTATAATTAAAATTGATACTTCAAATATGTATTTTATACTGGTTAAGTTTTAAATCTAAATTTTATTTTCATAAGAACTTAGTTTAAATTAGTGACAAAATTAGGTATAACAACAGTTAACAAAGATAATGTGCTTAATCTTTTACTTAGACATGTAATTGCGAAAAATAAATTACTATCTAAATAATCAACCAATATAATCTCTGATAAGTTCACAAATCAGAGAATCGTCTTTGACACTCACCGTTGTATTTGAAATCGGGATGCTAAAGAAACATGAAAGAAAAATCTAAAAATTCGATTTAAAACCGAAAATAGTATATACACTGCGAAGGTAAGTCATGGGACAAGAAAAAAACAGTAAATGCAACGACGTTAACGAGACCACTGTCAACTTCACCGTAAAGGGATCGGAAATCACAAAGAAATTCTGGAGAAAAGGACAGTGGTAAAAATAGAGAGAGAAAGTTGCTGGTAAATTATATGATTAAGAAGGTTGATCTGCATTATTTAATTTAGTATTGTAGAATATTTGCATTCTACATAACCAAAAAGCTGCATTGTTAGCCAAATATTGGCATTTAAATAACAAAACTAGAATCGGAAGAAGAAGCTCACAATTCTATTTTTGAGAAGAATAAAAGATTTTGATGTTATTTCTACGGGCCGTATTAACCTATGATGTTAGGCCACTACATAGGAAGTGTTAACAACTTTGTTCAAGAGGCCTACCTTACCAAACAGGTGATACAATTGGTCTGTCCACAATTAACTCGAAAATTGATCTCACTCACACACAAATTGAAATGCTGAAATCCATCTTCTTCATACTCTTTCGCTTTCGCTACCTAGTTTTACATCTCTTTCAAACAACACAATACTTGTACACTTCTCTCTCTTCACTTTGTGTCTCCGATTCTGTTACCTTGATTTTATTAATACGGTCAACATTATATTGTATTTATACCTTACAACATTATATTGAAGAAACACTAATTAACTGTGTAACTTCAGAGACATACCAATTATCAGCTCAAATAAATCACAAGTCACTAGTCCAAGTTCTTGAAAGGCTTGTATGTCTTGACACTATCTATTAGGCCAACGATGGAACCTACCGCGGCTAGGAGGGAGACAATCAAGCAAACCAACACAAGGAGGTTTAGGGCCAACCATCTAGGAGAATACATCTTCACCTTTTTATGTGCTATATGTATTGTCACTGGAAAGTAAACCGTGAGAGGCCAGAAACCAAGTGCCCCGAGCAAACCCAAGATCGCATTGAAGAAGGGGAATATCATTGCTATAACTGTAGTCAAAATCACATAGCTTGTCCTCCATACCAATCTGAAGAAATTGGTCCTACACTTTCCAAGTAAAGGTATGTCCAATGAGTATTCTCTGTTGATGAAATTGTTTCGTGGCCATTTTTTCTTGCATTTGTTCTCAACAAACTGGAAAAACGGCTGTGCATACACCTGCAAATCATGACATCTTTCAATGAACTTGAACATTGTGAATGCTATAAACATATCTTTATGAGTAATATACCTGATAGGCACCGATTAGATGGAGAGCAATGCAAGCATTGGCAAAGTCAATGAGCCAATATGGTTCGTAAAAACCAAAGTCGGTAAGGAAGTCACCAGGGGCTTGGTTTCCAAATGCAGCGTATCCAATGCATCCACATAAAATGTAGAAAACAGTTGTGGTTGAAACTCCTGCAAGACTTGCTTTTTTCATGACTATGTTTTCCGGTGGGGTAGATCTCAATGTGTCCTGAATCTCAATGAGAATAGTTGTATAGGCGTAGGAAAACGCAATGTCCCCCAATGGCTTGAAACATTTTCCAAACTTTTTCAGATGCAGTCACATCCACTCCTATCACCGTCCCTGTCAATTTTGTCTTACCAACCTTCCCACCTTTAAAGATTATACAATAATTATCACCATTGATTAATCAGTTTCAACTTTGTAGGGCAAAAATAATGAAGAGAGGGAATGAAATTGCACTTGCGACAGTGGCGATGGCTAGACCGATTCCAATAGAAGCATAAGAGAAGGACATAATAGCGGCAATGATGGAGAGGAAAGAGAGTTCGTGAAAATTAGGAATCTGGCTGAGAATGATTTGGACAATCCCAAATGCAGCCATATATGGATAATTCGACAAGGAACACTTTGCTCTATGTCCCTTGTCATGAAAACAATTCGCTTTTCCAATCGCTCTAACCAAACACAAACACATCAATCAAACCTTAGTTAATTAGTATTTTATCCACAAAATCTCAGAACCATTACATAGATGAAGATGTTGGCGACTTACACTAAGCTTATGGATGCAGTGATGGTGTAACCAATAGTGACTCCGACAAGATTCCCATACTGTGCCAGTCCACATAATTGCACCTTTTCACCACCTGTCCCTTTTTGTAGTTTCTAAAATTAATATTTAAAGAATATTACGGAGTCAACAATGTAATTTATTGATATTAATCAACACAAAGTAAATTCAATTTATTAACCAATTTTGGAATTAGCGTATTTTTCTTCCTTCTTTGTAGATTTGGATAATCAAATTCATGTATTCCCAAGAAGGACATGCAACACTTGGGAAATTACCATAAATTTTATGAGGAAAACAAATTTGCATATTATTTGTGTAGAAAGGGAAATGAACCAAATCAACAACTTTCACCGGAATTCAATTTCATCAAATGCGTAATGTGGTTTTGGGATGTGGAGGTTTGGTTTTACGGATATAAAAAAGGAAAAAGAAAAGAAAATGATACCGAGGTGAGCTTGGACGACTTCCATGTAAGTATAGTTGCGTTTAGCGGAATCCGGTGATCGGTAACAGTCAGCGAGCATGGTGGATGTGTAGTAAGTAATGATGGCAAATGTAACCAAAATTACGGTTCCTGCCACCCAACCAAGCTGTGCTAATGCCCAAGCCAACGACAACACTCCGGACCCTATCACCGCCGTGATTATATGTGCACTCGCCGTCATAAGCGTCCCTGTCCGCTTCTCTTGACCATCGTCGTCCACGCTATTTACGGCGGACTCCACCGCCCAAGGATTGTGGTCTGCTTCAGGCCTCATCATTTTGTCAAGAGAAGAAAGACAAATTAAAGAATAAAATGACAAAGCTCGTCTTAGAACCCTCCGCACATTTACTTACATTACATGTCTTTTTATACCCAAATATTGATGCTTTTATGGTAATAGCATCTTTGTACGTTGAATCCTTTTTTTCTTTTCTTTTTTTTAAGAGAATCTAACATTTTCTGTGATAATTTTTTTGGTTTGTTCTGTCACTTTGTAACTGATGTTGCTTATTATGGTAAGGTTTTAATAACTTTAGAAGAAAAAAACTGTGCGTATGTTGAACAGGATAATATTGCATTTATGAGAATGAGAGTAATCGAACTTACGTGAAGGACTAAAATAGAGAAATATTTCTTTCATTGCTATCTTCATCATTGTTATTACATATGTCAATTTCAAATCCTCACGAATCTGAAAGTTAATCATTTATATGTTACTATATTGTACTTCCTCAGTTCATATTAGTTGTCATTGTAGGTTAAATTTTTTGTTTCATTTTAGTTATCATTTTTATTTTTCAATGTATTTTTTAATATAAAATAATTTCATTTTCCCCTAATTAAATAAATAAAGTACTAAATGGTTTAAAGTTCTAATAGTCAATAAAAGGCATAATAGAACATTTAAATATTTTTTTAATATGCGTGAAATATTATATAATGACAACTAATATGAAATAGGAGAAGTAATAACTAAACTTATACATTATTAAAATATATACATCATTTTTAACTAAAAATCCATTAATTTGTTGTTATACACAAGATAAATATATTGTAATGTGTATCACGAGTAATTAATGTTAATCTTCTGTATTAAATATGGATTTTGACCAAAATAATCCTGACATTTTAGTTTATCCAAAAATATATCAAGATTCTATTTATCCAAATAGTTTTCCATAGCGGTGTTTGACCATTGATTTTCAGATTCTAACTATATTTACAATATTCCCATGATCCTTAAGAACATGTAGATAATTCTGTTTCCAGTTCTTGAAACAGATTCAAATATCTAGAATCTACATATTAATTACTGACCATTATATTTGCTACTAGCCTTTGAAGAAAATTAATGTCAATTCTTTAAAAATGTAATATACATTTTTACTGTTTGGTATCACTTACATGGATTTTAAAATTGCAAAGTTCTATTTTGATAAACTAAGATTATGTGCATAAATGTATCCAATTACTTAATTTTTGCATTGTTTATCTTCATTTCAAAAAAAAAAAAAATTACAAAATCAAAAATAATATATAATATATTCATATAGACAAAGAACTTGTGGTCAAGTAGCAGAGGCGAGACTAATACTTTAAAAATTTGTATGTTCAATTTTTCTGGTATATGAAAGTAAAATATATTTTTATAGTCATTTATACAAGGATATACACCCCAAAATTTTTAAAATTGTCAAATATATCGCAATATCCTAAAGTTGTGTAATATGGCAGTTCATGTAAAATGAAAGACTTTTTTGCCCTTAAAAAATGGTTGCCATTATCTATAGACCAAGAAAGTGTGTTTTTAGTTTGTACAGATTTATCTTCTTCAAATTATGTCAATAATTCAAATATACTGTTATTAGAGAGAGAAAAATAAAGAAAAAGTTTCATCATTTTTGAATGTTTCCGATGGAGAAAATATCAACGAAGCACAGCTTGTGATGAAGAAGGCGTAATGTCATTTACATATCTTCCTGTTTTTTTTCTTTTCCTTCTTCAAAAAATTTAGATAACAGTCATCATCAGAGAAAATAAGACGATTATGAGTTTCAAACTATCTTTGGCCTTTGTTTCTCCACCACCAACACACCCACCTTGGTTCCTCCATGCTCAACTCACCTCCACCACTTTTCTAATCGTTAAAAACAATGCGTAAAGTTGTGGTGCATTCCTGTGTATGTCCATGTCAATATCTCTGTGTCCATGTTTCTATGTATATGTCCATTGCTGAATCGTCAAGTTCATACCTATATAAGATCACACGTCCTTTGACTTATTTTTGTGTCATTTTATGTCACACTTCTGTCCAGAGGAGGGGATTTTAATTTAAGGACACACCTTTGTGCAGGGGATTGTGATTTGAGTTTGCTTTTATTAGAAGAAACAATGTTATTTTTGGTATTGGAATTCGTAGGTTATATTAAAACTAACGACACAATTCATTCAAGAGCTTAATAGAAATATAAATAGAAATAAAAAATAAAAAATTGTCCTAATCGATTGATAAGGAAAAAGAGTTGAGAGAAGAAAACGATGAGAAAATGAAAGAGATCTCAAAATGAGAGGAAAAAATGAGGAGGATGCAAGAACATTTGGGATTAGGCGTTAAAATTGTTTGAGTTGGGCACCAAACCATAAATTTTTTAATGGAGCTAAAACAAAAGTTTAAATTTAGACATTGTTATATACAGTAAGTAGTTGTTCAAAAATTCCAAATAGTTACATTCTGGTTGTTTTCCATTTCAAATTAGTATATTACATACTCTTCAAATGCTTATTTTTCGTTCTACATTTTATTTAAATCGATTAACATATAGTTCTTAGTCTTTTATGTATTAATATGTTAAAACCCTAGATTTATGAAACTTTCATGTTCTAAGTTAGTTATTACATACAAAATCATTTTAAAAACAGAAAAGTTTATATCCAATACCCCTTTTTAAGTTTTAAATGATCTCTAATACCCTTTTTTAAAATTTCTGCAAAATACTCATTTTAGTTTTAAAAGGGTATTAAGAATAATTTAAAACCTTTTTGTGAAAATAAAGTATCGGAGACAATTTTCTCTTTGTAAAAGTTCACATCAAATTAAATCCTTTCGAGTTCTAATCTACAATACATTACAATACAACCAATTGAATCCACTTATAACCAATTTACGCTTCTAATCGACCCAAAAACTATGGTAAAATATCCAATGTGCATGAGCTAAATCAAATCCTCAATTTTCAAATCTAAAATCAAATTTGGCATCCAACAATCTTGAATTTTATGGAAAAAAAAAGTGAATAAATGGCGATGCAGAGCTCAACGGTGATGCTCGACAGCAGCGACGGTGGTAGCAGAGTTCACCGAAGTCATTGGTGGTCGAGATTATCTCAGCTAACATTTTCTCTTTTTCACGTTGGGGTTCGTACGTTTAAAAAAAATCATTTAGTTTTATTCAAAATGATTAGCAAAGATAAATTCTTTGTTAATTTAATTCTATTCAAAATAAAAAGAGTGGTATTTTTTGTCTCATCTCATTTTATTTCATAAAAATGAGTATCTTATGGTATAAACGTATTAGAAAGTTTAAGATAAAATTAACTTAAGTTCTTATAACTACTTTTAAAAATAGAATTAAAATAAATTTTGTTATAAAATTTTATAAAAATTCAAAATTAATAGAAAAAACTTAGAAAAGCTAAAATTTAATAAAATATACCGGATATAAATTCGGTTCTTGATTCTATTCTGGTTTGGATTTGGATTCGATTTTCCGGATACATAGATTTAGGAGTAATTTTTGGTATTTTGTCGGCTTCAGTTATTTTACTTCACGATTTTGGTTTCTGGTTCTTTTGGTTTAAGACTTATTCACGTATTTGGGTATTGTTTGGTTTAGTTTAGATCGAGTTCAGCTTCGTGTATTTTATATAAGAATTCAAAATTTGGTTCTTGATTTGGTTCAAACTTTCAAGTACATAAATTTAAGATTCATTTGAGTATTTCGTCGAATTTTGTTTCTCTAATTCAAATAAATTTTGGTTCAGATTTTAGACTTCTAAAATAATATTTTGAAAACAATATTCTAAAATATCGGAAATTTTGTCCCGCACTTTTTGGACACGTTAGAAATTGCCTCAAGAGTGATTTACATTTACATTTGGCCAATCAATATTTATTTGGCAAATTAACCATTAGATTTTAAAATTATTATATTTTCAAAAATTTATAATAAGTTTTTATTTTTCTCTCACAAAAAATACCATTTGACATATTATTTATCATAATATTTAAAATTTGATAACAATAAAGAAGAATTATATTGCATATCATGATTTAATATATATTTTTAAAGACAAAAATTAACGTTAAAAAAGTTGGCTATATATTTCTTCATGTACTATATCCGTTTATAGAGTTGTAATAGTGGGTCTAAACCCGCGGCAGGAACCCGACCCATCTCACTATCGAATGGGTATAAGTTATATTTTATTCTCTTTAGAAGTGGGTTTTGTGGAATAATCTATTAAAACTAATGGCCAAGATGGACAAAATTCATGGCGAGAAGCGGATTACGGATAATCTATCAGATATTCACAAATTTATTTGTAGTCAGTAATTAGTTTATATATGCAAGATATACAATATTATAATATATGAGAAAAATGTTAAAAACGAATAAACAAAACTTAAGAAGAAAAAGGAAAACTCTAATTCATAAAATATTTTAAGTTAATAATTAGTCTTTTATCTTTTTGCTTCAAAAACAGAGAAAGGAAAAACTGGTTCTACATTGAAGTTTTATGTTGTCGTGTGTACACTCAATTTTGACTCTCACAAAATCTAAGAGGTCCTTTATCTCCACACATTTTAAATCTTTATAAGATGTATATTCGAATTTCTTTCTCTGTAATTTAAACTGAACATTAAGGTCGAATATAATAATTTGTAAAGTTAATCAATTTAGTATCTTTGCTTACGTGGTAGTGGTGGTCTTTTTCTTATCAACTAATAAACTGTATAAGTTAAAATTATGTTTGGTTTATAAATTTTTTATTATAATAATTAATCAAAAATTTTAAAAAAATAAAAATGCAGTGTATGTACTCATGTATCATCGTATAAGAGTTTCTTTTATTTACAGAGAATTTTCAACATCAGAGATCTTGATTTGGAAAATCAAAGAGTTATTAATCTAGCAAATTCTAAGAATTAACGTGAAGAGTTTACTGAAATAAGATCATCAACTCTTAATAAGAATCATTAACGAAACAATAGTTGATGAGAAAAAGATGTCACAAGAACCAAAACAGAAAAAAATATAAAAGATAAAAGTATTTTGTTGTGTGCGATAATTTTACCGCGGTAACTAAGAAAGATAGATGGGAAAAGTGAAGAAAAAGCTCAATAAAATCACTGCAAGAAAGATTATGCTATGAATTCACACAAGAATGGTATTTCTGCTTACATGTCTCACATAGCAAAATGTAAGGTTAAGTCTAGAGATAGTGATGTTTGTAATATGATGGTCACAACATAAGCAAAACTACAAGCCAAGAAAATTGACCACGATGTTTTTCGTGAGATGGTAGCGATATCTATTATCGAACAAGATCTCCCTTTTTCTTATGTTGAATATGAGACCGTTTGGTTAGTTTGGAAGTATTTGAATATTGATATCAGATTCATTATCGAAACACAGCTGCAACAGATGTGTATAAATTTATGAGAAGGAGAAAGCGAAGTTGAAAAGAGTTTTGGCTTATATTCCTGGCAGAATTTCTTTTACTTCCGACCTCTGGTCTGCTATCAAATATGAAGGTTACATGTGCCTAAAAGCACATTATATTGAAAAAGATTGAAATTTAAATAATAAGATTCTTGCACTCTGTGTTTTTCTACCTCCACAAAAGTTTGTTGAAACATGGAAAGAGTGTGGAAATGAAAAGAAGGTATTTTCCATTACTCTATAGACAATGTTACAAATAATGTCAGCATGCAGAACATTGTGAAATCTCAGTTTGCTATGCAAAATGATTTGTTGTGTGGAGGAGAGTTTTTTCATGTAAGATACTCAAAGCACATTCTTAATCTCATTGTTCAAGAAGGGTTAAAGTAAGTTGGAGTTTCTTTGAATGAGATTAAAGAAAGTAATATATTAGTTCAATCATTTGATTCTCGTGGGAAGCTATTTGATAGATTTATTGAGTATATTGGTATTAAACTCAAATTTGGTTTGTTGTTAGATTTGCTAACCCGATGGAATTCAACATATAAGATGTATCACAGGGCTATCAAATATCGATCTTCTTTTGAGAGTCTTAAACCATTTAGAGGAGTTACATATTTCTTCCGGCAGAGGTTGAATGGTTAAGAGGAAAATGATGTGTGACTTTCTATAACCGTTTGATGAGATTAATTTTTTGATGCCATGTTCTACTTACCCAATTTCAAACTTTATTTTATGCAAGTTTGGAAGATTCAGATGTGATTGAAAGAAAATGAGAATTGTAAGGATGTCATTTTTAGTGAAATGGTTAAGGCTATGAAAGTGAAGTTTCATAAGTATTGGGAGGACTACAGTGATATTCTTGCCATTGCTACAATTTTTGATCCAAGATTAAAGTTACAACTTGCAGAGTATTTTTTCTCTAGACTGAACAAGAATACTTGGCAAGCAAAGTTGGAACATGTACGTGGTAAGCTAGTTATTCTTTTGAATGCTTACAAGAGCAAGTCAAAGTCAATGACCTTAGAGATATGTGAAACTATGAGTGGAGATACTAGTAATGACTTAGAAGACAACAAAGAAAATTTTGCTAACTACGAGATCAGTGGTTGGTTTTTTCTAGTAATGATTTGGTATTTGGTATTGTACGTAACATATTCTAATAATTTTCTTTATATGGTTTTGTTAATGGAATATGATTTCTTATCTTTTCGTACAAGCAATGTTCTTACAAATGAAAAGTCGGTGGTGGGCATGTATTTAGATGAGCCACCACTAAACGTAAAGAATTTTGGGAGTTGGATATATTAAAATATTGGAAGGACAATTCTGAACGTTTTGGTGAATTGGCTCGTATTGCTTGTGACTTTCTCAGCATTCCTGTTACAACAGAAGCTGTAGAGTCATCATTTAGTATTGGACTAAGTGCAATATAATTAAGTTGAATGCATATTAAGATTAGATCTAAAATGTAACCCACATGTTGTCCGTAAAATCTACAAAATATAATGGGTCGAATTTGGGTTTAGTAGTGATGAACCATGGTTTTTGTGGGTCGATCCATTATGATTTAAAAAAATGAAAATCCATGGCAAGATGGGTCGATGGGTCTAATGGATTTGGTTGGCCTGCTATAACAACATACAACTATTTCTTGAAAAAAATGAGGGAGACCTATCTATTTTCCAACCAAAACTAAGTATATACCACCAAATATATACCAACTTTAGACCTCTATCTAATTATTTATAGATTGAAAGTTTTAAATCTAATTATGTCCAAAACTAAAGCTTTTACCCGGATTGCACCTTGGAGTTGATTTTATTGGTTTAATTATTAAACACCCAATCACAAACCACTTAACCAACTCTAACCTGAATTCATAGTCAAATTGGATCTAACTTGGAATGATATATTTTACAAAAATAATAATCTCATATTGATATATTTCAAAATCTAAGAACCCGTCAAAGAACTATAATTCAAAAAATTTAAATTTGAAGCCTGCGTAAATAGTTTCTCCATGTTTTCCATTTGTCGGCATCGTCTTTGACCATTATCTAACCTCCCTACTAAATCACCTTCACTTATCTCTTTTTGTTTTTCATTTTTTTCTTTTAAATGTACACGGAAATTGACGAATATAAAGGATGAATAAGTAGATAAGAACATAAATACGAGACGACAAATAGACCAGAAGTGATAGACTCATCGGCCATAATAATTATATGAAGACAATCCGATCCAAAAAGGTCGAGACAAGATGTAATCTAGCTAAAAGGATTTGGCTGAGTTTTACATGAAGACTTCAAACAATCTTGATTCTCTCGAAGCCCATACAATAATCACAATCCAACCATGAATAATCACAATCCAACCATGATCCATGAAGACACAACCAAGACTTCACTTACCATTTTGGGCTCCAACTAGGACATGCTTTCACTCTTCTAATTACAGCCGATCCAGCAAGAAGCAATTTACAAATCAATATTTTATGGATTTTTGACTCATTGATCTAGTTTTTTAAAGTGGAATCAACCCAAAAGAAGCTATGAGTTAAAAAAATATGGAGTTTACAAGCTGGTGGATCCGCAATGAACCCAACTCCGTTACAAGGCCAAAAATCAAACTACACAGCCCATGCAAGATGTGTCATTCCCTTCAGAACACTTGGAGAATATTTTTGGGTATTTCATTGTTCCAAAAAACCCATTAACACATCAAACCATTATCGGATCCCACAGATACATGTCCAATAATAAGATGGTGCTATTTGGTTCTATTTAAGACTAGTTCAGGATCCACTTGTCCTAAGAGCTTGCAAAATTATGTCTGGCGACCAGTAGACTATCTCAACCACTCAGAATTATCCAAGAAAATCATACAATGCTCTAGCACGTATAGGATTAGGCGAATCTTCCCTTTAATAGACTTTCTATATTTGCCCTAACATCAAATCTCTCCAATGGCTCCAAGATCAATGATCCTCATTACTTGTCCATTTGACACTTAATTTTGTTTTATTTCTTTCTCATTTTTACCTTATGACCGCTTTCAGATACCATAAAGTCTAGTCTTTATAAGCAACCCATCTCATTCGTATTCTTAGATTTTGATAAATAAAGAAAAGTATTTCTTTTCTCTAGAGAGAAAACCTAGCCGCTACTCATTTGCTATCTTCCGCTATTTTCAGTCTTCAAAGATTCAGACTCACTAGTCAGATATACAGATTCATATTCAAAGCTCTCACCTCTGAGGAACCCATCAACATGGATTAAACGTTATCTACTTCTTAAGTTCTTAGAATAGTTCTTTCGATATTAAATTCATTTTTTTAATTTATTTCTACATCTGTAACTAGAGAGATAACTTCTTCAACTAGAATCGACATCAAAATAAGAACAATAAAAAATGATGGAACCCTCTCTTAATTTCTCTCCTCGTTTTCTCTTATATTCTCTATCTCAAGAACAACTCTCCTCACAACCCAAAATACATTCATCATTATGTCTCCTTTTATATATAATCGAATTAGTTGAGCTGATATACAAATAAAAATATAATTGTTGGAAAATAAAACTTTGAAGATGATAATGGAGAAGTATTTAAGTGTTTAGAAGACAACTTTACGAGGAAGAAAGTTTTATATAATTTATAAATGAGATGGGGGTGGTATTTATAGCCTCCATATTATAAAACGCTTGTCCTAAATCTAATATAAGGTTGACACTTAGATAGACACTAATCTTTAAATCTAGATTGACATCTAGATACATGGACACATATCTTACATCTAGATAGACACGTTAATGGACACTAATATTACAACTACATTGACACTCATCTTATCTTCTAGATTGATGCTTAACAAGGTGAAAGTATTGAGATATTTGTAGAGAGATCTTCTAGAACTTGGATCAGATTTTCTTGACTCAATATTAGTGATAACTTGATCCAAAATCAAATTTACATTCAATAATAATTTAGGTTTCTCAGTGAAAGTGATATTAGGAATTTCTTTTATCGCGAAAAACATAAAATAAAGACTCAGAGAAAGTTTTACAAGAACACATAGCTAAAAAATTTAAAATTTAGGGTTCTTAACGATTTTGAGAACTAGGGACTTTCTAATTTGGGTGGATTATAATTTTAATTTCGTTGTAATTAGAATCTAGTTGGGTAAAAATTAGGTTTCATATCGGTTAGTTCTTATTTTTGTTGATAAATGGTTTATTAATAAACACTAAATCGATACAATCCAACAATTATGTAACCAAATAGCATGATAAACACATGAAGTAGCCGCTACATACTCCGCTTCCCAAGTATAATAAATAAATAGTTGCTTATTTGACATCCATGTAAAAGTTGTATCTCCAATGTAGAACACAAATCCACTTGTGCATTTCGATCGTCTATGTCTCCACCTCACTCGCTATCGTTATACGCGACAAACTTGTAATTGTTAGCCAAAGTCAATGGTACTTTTGATAAAGCGAAGAATCTTCTTTGATGCCTTAAAATGAGTTGTTCTCTGTTGTTCCATCTAGCGACTTACAACTCCAACTGAATATAAGATGTTGGGCCTTGTTCTCGTCAAATAACATAAGCTTCCAACCAATGTTTATAGAGTGTCGAATCCACTCTTTCTACTTCTTTTTTCTTTGGTAACTTGATTCCACATTCCATTAGTGTACTAACTGGATTTGAGTCATCCATCTTAAATTTCTTAAGTATTCCCTTAACATATCCTTCTTGAGTAATGAAGATTCTTTTTTCTTCTTGCTTTACTTTGATCCCAAGTAGTAAGACATCAATCCAATATCAGTCATCTCGAACTCTTTTGTCATCTTGTTTTTAAATTCCCTAAACATACATGGCTTGTTTCCTGTGAATATCAAGTCATCTACATATAATCATGCGATTAATATATCATTATCTTGAGATTTGATATAAATTGCATGCTCATATGGAAATTTGATGAAGTTTCTCTCCTTGAAGTACTCGTCAATTCGAGTATTCCAAGCTTGTTTTAACTCATATAGTGCATTCTTCAATTTTAAGATATTGCCTTCTTTTTCCTTGACTATGTAGCCTTGTGGTTTCTTAATGTAAACTTCTTCTTCAAGATCTCCATTTTGCAAATGCTGATTTGACATCCATTTGATGTATTTTTAACGACTTTGAGATGCCAAAGAAATAATTAGCCTAACATCTTCTAACTGAGCAACAAGAGCAAATACCTTTTCATAGCCAATTTCGACTCTTTATAGCTTTTTTCTACTAATCTTGCCTTGTATCTTTCAACTTCTCCATTAGAATTTTTCTTTGCTTTGTACACCCACTTCAGACCAATTGACTTGTGCCCATTTGGAAGTCAAGCTAACTCCCATGTATCATTATCTTATATTGTCTTAGTCTCCTCATCAATTGCACTTCTTCATGTCTTCTTTTCAATTGCTTCTTAAAAGTTCATAGACTTGCAATCCACAAATAGGTAAAATAAAGTAAGGTTGTCTTGATTTTTGGTTGCCTCGTAAATTTCCTCAAGACTTCTAAAATGCGGAGTCCTTCTGCTTGAAATTTCATCTCTTTTAGTTATTGTGGCTGGTGAAGTTGGTGGGGGTATTAAACTCTTCTTTTAGTTGCTCCTCGTTATCTTCTTCAACTTGTGGAAAAAAGTTGTAGTATTTATCATTCAATTTCCATGATTCCATTTTCATTCCCATATGTAACCTTTGGAATTTTCATCATTCCATTTTCATTCCCATATGTAGACTCCAATTGTCATAGTTACTTTTCTTATGCATGAGGAGTTGGAAGCAAACACAATTACTAGTCATTGATTTTTGTAAGAATCTTGCACATCTAATACCATTTTATTGAAAAATAAAACGAATGTGATTATAGAGAAGTACTTTTTTAGTGTTTAAAATAAACCTTTACGAGGAAGAAATTTTTATATTACTTCGATTTTATTTAAATAGTGATCTTACAAATAAGATGGAGTGGTGGTATCTATAGCCTCCATATTACAAAACACTTTTCCTAAATCTTATATAAGATTAATACTTAGATGGACACTAATCTTTACATCTAGATTGTCACCTAGATATTGATATGTGATGAAATCAATCACCAGCGACCAAGACAATAATTATAATTGCTTCTGTATATTCACTTTTTTTCTATATAAAGATGTATGTATATATAAGTACCTCTAGTGTAAATAATAAAATTATTGATTTCCATGTACTTAATATGGTATCAGAGCCCTCTAGGTTTTAACCTAGTCTCTAAAACTCTTCTTCTTTCCTTTAATTCTCCCGCCTCTCTTTTCTCTGTTTTGCTATCTATTACACTATTTTTCTATTTCTCATAATCTTCTCTCTTCTTATAATCATGTCTTCTCTTGATTCAACTGCTCACATGATTGCAGTCTTTAACGCTCAAAATCCCCAAACCACTGTGCTTTCTGTGAACATGTCGAGTGTTACAAAACTCACCTCACACAATTATCTCATATGGAGGAGCCAAGTACGTGCACTTCTTGAGGGTCATGAACTTCACCACTACATTGACGCTTCTTTTGTCATACCATCATCTACGATGGTAATCAATGGTACAACAGCTCCGGATCCAGTGTATGCTCCATGGCGTCATCAGGATCGGTTATTGTATAGCGCAATGATTGGTGCTCTCTCAACCTCGGTTCAGACACTTGTTTCCCCTGCAACAACAACGAAGGAAGTCAGAGACAACTTAGCCGAAGCCTTTGGCAATCCAACACTTGTTCATATCCCTCAACTCAAATATCAACTACAGACTACTATCAAAGGCACCAAATCCATCACTGAGTATCTTCGCATGATGAAAGTGAAGGCTGATGCCTTGACTATCTTTGGGAAGCCTATTGATAATGGAGATTTAACAGGTGGC
Organism: Lepidium sativum; assembly: GCA_023374145.1. Lineage (NCBI taxonomy): Eukaryota > Viridiplantae > Streptophyta > Magnoliopsida > Brassicales > Brassicaceae > Lepidium > Lepidium sativum. The sequence continues at coordinate 29,783 of JAKUCM010001347.1, read as the reverse complement.
ATATTCGCTGGTTTAGGAGAAGAGTACAACCCTGAAATTGATACAATCAATGGCCATAACAACCCAGTTTCAATTTAATAAATCTTACCAAGGGAAGTGTCACTTGCGGAGTACAAGGGCATAGTGCCAAGTACTATCTAGAATTTTGATTGATTTGTGGTCAAGGAACACCACAACAATGGTTGATGCCTCTAGCTGAACAATATCCTCCAACATTCCAATCATGGCCTTAACAATCAGCTCCTTAGCTAATGTCGCTATGCTATCTGATTTGTCTACATGGCTCATGGATCCTTGTGTCTCGCATCACATGACTGCGGACCTCGGCTATCTCTCGTCTCACAATCCTTACCATGGTGGTGATGATGTTCTTCTCGGTGATGGTTTTACCGTGCCAATCACACATTCTAGTACTACTTCCCTTTCCTCTTACACTTGACCTTTCCTCTTAAGTAATTTTTTATGTGTTCTTTCACTTGAGAAGAATCTCATTTCAGTTTTTCAACTTTCCAAAACTAATGGTGTGGCTGTTACGTTTACTCCGACTTATTTCCAGGTTCGAGACTTACAAAAGGGAGCTCTTCGCTTGGAAGGCAAACCTAAAAACGGTACTTATGAATGGTCTCAAAACCGATCAACATCACCTCTGTCTTTAGCGTTTGCTTCCACTGTCAAGACCTCTTTGTCCAATTGGAAATCTCCCCTTGGACATCCTTTTTCTAATTTTATAAAAATTAGTTTCTAAGTTTAATTTACAAGTTTCTAATAACTCTTTGCTTATTTCTCTTTGCACTGCTTTTTCGATTAATAAGAGGCATAAGTTACCATTTTCTTCATCATATCTAACGACTTCTTCTCCCTTAGAGGTAATGTTTTCAAAACGTGTGGACTTGTCAGCTGATTTCAATTGATGGTTTCAAATATTATGTTATTTTCGTTGATCATTATACCTGATACACATGGTTGTATCCCTTAAAACTTAAATCACAAGTTTTCAATGTTTTTCTTACCTTCAAAAATTTATTTGAAGATTGTTTTCAATGAAAATTACAAACGCTATATACGGGTAATGGGGGTGAATACATTGGTTTTGAACATTCCTTTCAAGTCATGAAATTTCTCACATGACAAGCCCACCTCATACGCGCGAGCATAATGGATTTGCTGAAAGACGACATCGACATATTGTCGAGACCGGTCTATCTCTTATGTCTCATGCTTCAATGCCTAAGTCCTATTGGAGCTATGCGTTTGGTGCAGCTGTTTTTCTTATTAATCGTATGCCATCTCAAAATCTTGATTTTCAAACACCTTATTATTATTTACATGGTTTCGATCCCAACTATCAAAAGCTTCGTGTATTTGGTTATTTATGCTTTCTTTGGTTTAAACCACATGCATTACATAAGTTAGATGATCGTTCTTCACCTTGTGTATTTTTAGGTTATTCCCGTACTCAACATGCATAATTTTACTTGAATATAAAAACATCTCGCTTATATACTTCATGTCATGCTGTTTTCCATGAAATAGTTTTTCCCTTTATGACTGCCCCAATTATTGAAGAATCTACTTCAACCGACGATACTTCAGAACCAGCTTCTCAACCTATAGTCTCAACTATTCCTCAATCAGCTCCTCCTTTATTAGCTACATCACCTTCAGACGCAATTTCATATCACAACTTGACAACCACAACCTTGGCACCTCTGGTCATGTCGCCACTCACACTATCAACTCCGCAAATAGGGCTACAACAAGAGCCTCCTCTAATAGTGTCATCCATTACTCAGTCACTCCCTTCTTCACCTTTACCATAACCACCAACCAACGATGTCCTTACTTAGTTAGTTCCACTTAGGAAGAGTAATCGTGTCAAGAAACCACTTCAAAAGCTCAACATCAACACCACAACCACAATGCTCACCGACACAATTCATAAGATAGTTGATGAAGCCCTCAAGTGTCCACATTGGAGAAAAGCCATGGCCGATGAAATCAACTCACAGATAAGAAATCACACTTGGGATCTTGTTTCATAAATCTTATGTTACAGTTGTTGTTGGTTGCAGGTGGATCTTTACAATCAAGAGGAAACCCGATGGCACAATTGATATAAGGTAGGCCTCCTTGCTAAAGGTTATATCCAAAGATCTGATGTTGATTACCAAGAGACATTCAGCTCTGTTATAAGACCTGCAACCATTTGTATTGTCTTGAGTACAGTGGTTACACAAGACTGACCCTTAATGCAACTAAACATCAACAATGTGTTCCTTAAAGGTCACTTCACAGACTCAAATAAGCACCTCATGCTTGGTACACAGAATTACAAACGTTTCCACTCAACTCGGGCTTTCACAACTCCGTAGCTGATCCGTCTTTATTCATATACAACTAGGATAATGTCCTTCTCTACATGCTTGTTTACATTGATGACATTGTCGTCACAAGAAACAGCCCACCTAACATATCCCAGTTTATCACTTTTCTTTCTACTCTTTTTTGTCTTAAAGACTTGGGTGACTTATCTTACTTTCTTGGTATTGAAGTAACCCGTCTAGAGATGGAATACATCTAAACTATTGTTGTCATATTACATATCTGCTAAAATACGCCAAGCCTACACCAACACCAATGTCCTCAACATAGTGCCTTACACTCTTCTCGAGTAATGCATTGGATGCGGTCAATAAACTATCTCATTTCATACATCGACCAACCAAAGATCAGTGGTTCGCCCTCAAAGAACTTCTTTCTTACCTAGCAGGGACTAAAACACATGGTATCTATCTCTGAGCTGCGAACCAACCCGATCTCCACGCATATATGGATGCAGATTGGGGTGGAAACAAAGATGACTATACCTATACAAGTGCCTACATTTTCTACCTTGGTAGTCATCCTATTGCATGTTTATCCAAGAAGCAAATTGGTGTCTCTCAGTCATCAACGGAAGTAGAGTACCGCTCTCTTGCCTCTACAACTACTGAGTTATGCTGGATATCTTCACTCATGGTCGAACTTGGTCTATAAACCTCCACCAAGCCAGCTATTTATTATGACAATATTGGGGTTACTTACTTGGCTGCCACCCTAGTTTTTCACTCACACATGAAACATATTGCCTTAGATTACCATTTTGTCCGACAGTTTGTGCAAAGTGGTCAACTTTAAGTAACACATGTCACCTCTATGGATCAAATTACCGATGCTCTCACTAAACCACTACCACATACACAACATCATTAGCTATAAATCAAGATCGGAGTTGCACCTAGTCGTTCGTTTTGAGGGGTTGTATAATTGTCTCTATATGTTCGCTTTCCTTTTTATACAAAGCTCTCTTTGTATATAAGTACTTTTAGTGTGAATAATAAAATTATCGATTCCATGTACTTAGTAGATACATGGACATAAATCTTACATCTAGACAGACACGTTGATGGATACTAATCTTACAATTACATTAACATTTATCGTATCATTTAGACTGATACTTAGATAAATGAAGTGTTGAGATATTTTAGAGAGATCTTCTAGAATATAGATCAAATTTTGTTGACCCAATTAGTGATAACTTTATCCAAAATCAAATTCACATTTAACGATAATTTAGGGTTCTCAGTAAAAGTGATATTAAGACTTTCTTTCCGTCGCGAAAGACATCAAATAAAGACTTAGAAAAAGTGATACAAGAACATTGAAGACTTTTAATTTTGAGGTTCTTAACAATTTTGAGAATTGGAGATTTTCTAATTTGGGTGTATTAAAATTTTCATTAGGTTATAATCGGATTCTAGCTGGGTCAAAATCAGCTTTTATATCGGTTAGTTCTTATTTTGGTTGGTAAAATGGTTTATTCGTAAACACGAAACCGAGGTAATCCAACACTTATGTTGAAAACAAGAAATTTTTTAATTTTGTGTGTAATTAGATTACAATCTAGTTTCAAGTGTAATTAGACTTTAAACTTTAAATTTAGAGCTCATTAAATTAAGGTCCACTATTTACATGTATTTAATGTTACATGCTTAGTTTGGGATGGAAATAGATAGTCATCCAAAACATACGAATTGATTGATTTTTTTGCATCAACCATTTTTAATAATATATGAGGAAATATACATGCCTTTGCATTTTAACGATTCGATATTATTTTGTCAAAAAGTAGACAGTATTTATTTTTTTATATTTTTTGCATAGTGTTGAACCCACATATCAGTAGTCAGAGAACACCAACTACTAATTGTTTTCTTGAAAGTAGTTGTCTCCAAATATATATGTAGAGATTACAAATCACTAATCTAAATTGTGGAAAGGCTTGTATGCCTTGACACTAGTTATTAAGCCCACGATGGATCCTGTTGCAGCTAGGAGTGAAACTATCAAACAAAGCAATACAAGGAGATTAAGTCCAATCCATTTAAGAGAATACTTCTTAATCATTTTCTGAGCAATGTGCATCTCCACCGGGAAGTAAACTGTTAGCGGCCAGAATGCGACCGCTCCAATAAAACCCAATATGGCGTTGAAGAAAGGGAATATCATTGCTACAAGTGTTGTCACAACAACATAGCTTGTCCTCCACACCAGTCTGAAAAGGTTTATGCGACACTTTCCGACCAATGGTATGTTCATCAAATGTTCATTGGTCATTAATTTGTTTTCTGGCCACTTCATGTTACATTTCTTCTCAACAAATTGAAAGATTGGTTGTGCAAACACCTGCTCATGTAGAAATTACATCATCAATGGTTTGACTTCTTGAAAATTACTAACTTAAAAGTTGTGATTCATTGGTCAAAATGTGGAGTTATTTTTGGTTTATGATGAGTTTACCTGATAGGCAGCGATAAGGTGAAGAGCAATGCATGCATTAGCAAAATCGATAAGCCAGTAAGGTTCAAAAAAACCAAAGTCAGTAAGTAAGTCACCAGGGGCTTGGTTTCCAAATGCAGCATATCCAATGCAGCCACATAAGATGTAGAAAACAGTTGTGGTTGAAACTCCCGCAAGGCTTGCTTTTTTCATCACTTTGGTCTCTGGTGGGCTTGACCGTAATGTATCCTGCAGAAAGAACAAAACAATATATGAGGTTTAATTACACTCGTGACCGCTTTCTATACATTTAAGTGAAAGATGTATAGTCAAAAGAGTAGAAAAAAACAACATACCTGAATCTCAATGAGAACAATGGAATAGGAGTAAGAGAAGGCAATGTCTCCAACGGCTTGAAACGATCTCCACAACTTTTCAGAGGCAGTTACGTCCACTCCAACCACCGTGCCGGTCATCCCCGTCTTACCAACCTTTCCACCTTCCAAACAATAGCATTTGTATTAAAAGGTGTCAATCAAGATCGATACACAACTGGTTTATAAGTTATTTACGTACTGGCCACACTGGCGATGGCTAGGCCGGTCCCAATTGATGCATAAGAGAAGGACATAACCGCAGCAATGATAGAGAGGAAAGAGAGTTTGTGAAAATTAGGAATCTGGCTGAAAATGATTTGGACTATCCCAAATGCTGCCATGAATGGATAATTCGAGGACGAACATTTAGCAATATATCCCTTATCATGAAAGCAATTTGCTTTCCCAATCGCTCTATAAACACATTCATCAATTTGTTAATATCTTGTTTGCAACATGTTCTAATTAAGGAATCATGAATATCACAACTTACACTAAGCTTATGGAGGCAGTGATGGTGTAACCAATTGTGACCCCTACGAGAACTCCGTACTGTGCCAGTCCACATAGCTGCACTTTCACACCACCTAACCATTCATCATTTTATATTTTATTAGAAGGCATCTTTGTTAATCAAACGAGCTTTAACCTTTTGCCAAAAATTATAACTTATCGACAAGTGTCAAAGTGTGGGGTTGCGCAATTGTGGCATATGTAATGGATTTATTTCGGATCCTTCATTCCTTACGATAAGTAAAATATAATACAAAAAACAACAGAAGAAAATCGAACATTATTATGAATAAAAAGTAATAACTAGAATAATATCTTGATGAAAAGAGTAGCATATATACCAAATCTTTCTAAATTAATGATATATACCATTTTCCTTTACATTTTGGTATCAAAATTTAAAATATTAGAGATACTACTTGAAGTCAACTTCTTTTTTAACAAAAAAGTTGTAGGTAGTCTAGCGGAATAAAATTTAGGGGTTTTATCTGAGACTTGATTTTATTGGATTTATACATTTCTGTAAAATATGAAAATCAGTAGAAAACTTTTCAATTTTAAAATAAATTTTATAAATCTAATTTAAAATGACAATGTTTGAGTACAGATTTAAGTATTTGTAGTTGTATTTTAAAGGCAAATCAACTACAAATCTACAAAAGTCTATAACAAAAACAAATCCACACTCAAATGTTTAATGTTGAATTTTAACCCAAAAAAATCGTTAATGTTGAAAAATGAATAGTTTTATTTAGATTTATCTAATTTTATTGAAACCAATTTAAGGTGATTTTAAGTAATATTTACAAAAGATATAACCAGCAATACAAAACAAAAAAAATTCTAAATATATTAAATGATATTTCCAATAAACCTTCTTAAAGTTTGGGGGATTGACAAAACTTGTCATTGAATTGTTGATAAAAAGAAACAAAAAATAAAGTATAGTTTTAGAGCTTGCATTTTAGGGTATAGAATATAGTAATTAGAAGATTAGGATCTAAAATTCAAGGTAGATATAATTCATAATAATTGTATGATTGAAAAGACATACCAAGGTAAGCTCGGACGACGTCCATGTAAGTATAATGGCGAGTTCTCATAGCGTCGGGCGATCGGTAACAGTCAGCGAGCATGGTGGATGTGTAGTAATTGATCACCGCAAATGTCACCAAAATTACGGTTCCTGCCACCCAACCAAGTTGTGCTATTGCCCACGCCAACGACAACACTCCCGACCCTATCACCGCCGTTATTATTGTCGCTGTTGCCGTCATTAACGTCCCCGTTCGCTCCTCTCGACCATCGTCGTCCAACCTCTTCACGGCGGATGAATTAGTTACTACTTCCAAGATTTTCATTGACTGAGAGAGAGAGAGAGAGAGACAAATTTAGAGAGTCAAAGCAGGGTCAGACAAGAGTATATGTAAAATTGATATTTTCTCACTCTATTCTCATTTTACACTCTCTCTTTTCTAAATGGACAAAACTTGTCTCCATGTTGAATCGAATCTTCATTTTCATTTTTTTCTTTTGACATTTCGAATCCCTTTTGCTGGTCAAGGTTAATTTATTTCCATCTTTTTTTTCAAAATCCATGATTTCTTATCATAATTAATTTTTATTAAAATATAGGATTTTTTATAAATTATTGCCGTAGTTTTAGTTCATTATAAAAGAAAATGAATTTTTTTTCTTTCCAACAAAACATTCTTGTATCCCCACCACAAAAAAAAACAAAACATTGTTGTATTAGATGACTGTCATGGTAGAATTGAAAAAAAAAATGAAATACTTGAAAGGAGTAGTTTCGACATCTTTTTGGAGCCATTTCCAATATATGAAATGGGCTTACAGTTGAGCCTTTTAAAGGATCAGGAATATTGGGTAACAAACTCATCCAGCAAGATCTGTAAAATTGGCGGGTCGAGTCCACGATTTTACGAATGCCCAACATCAATGTAGCGAATAATAATTGAAAAAACAGAGACATAGGATATGGTGCAATGTCGTCGTTAAACATCATGCGAACATTCATCCTTTCTCACAATTTCTTTGACGTATTTCATATTTAGGGAAATCTGACTTTTTAGGTAGCTTGTAATTTGCTATCATGATTATTACTTTAATGTCAAAACATGATTATCTACAACTTTTAGTGTTCAACGGAATTTCAAATTTTGTGCTTTTCTTTATATGCAGCTACTTGTTTCTCTCTGATTTATGGTTTTACTTTGGAGTATGCCTCTGGTTATTTAGAGAAAATTTCTACAACTCCTTTATTGACGGTGAGATGAGATTTCAAAGAATCAGTTATACATTTTCAATATACAGTTGTTTTGAAAACACACATCATAATTTTGGAAGGTGATGTGAGTTCTCTATATATTACAGCATCTTGGATAGTTGATTGGACTAAGCCAAAGAAGTAAGCAAACAAAGACGCTTGATGCTAAGCCCTACGTAGCAAAAGTTAAACCATGCTATTTATATCCATAGGTTTCATAACCTTCATCTTTTCCACTAAGGGTATGGCAATTGTTGTTTATTTAGCTTTAATAAATTGAAGCAATTTTCTGTTATTTTTCTAGTTTCAGTTGTACCTTTAGATGGTACCAAGTAAAAATCAGCATGAGATGGCAGGATGGTAAAGTGGTAGTGGCGGCGTAAATTCAGTTCTCTTGCTATATGAAACTAAAATACATTTTTCTAGTCACCCATACATGAATATGGTTCCATGCTTTCAGCCCATTTGAATAACTGTAGAGATGGTCTATTTGTGGGATGCATCTCCCCAAGGAGAATTATTCAAATCTCTTACATAAGATTTAAGAACTCCTAAGTTATAAGAAAAAAAAATCTCATGTGGAACTCCATCACAAATTGTTCAGTGTGGAGGTATTCGTATAATCGGATTTATTTGGAATTATTTTGTTTTATCATGCTACTGGTGTGATTGAGTGTGCAGTTCCATAATGTCAAACTCTTTCTTTCCTTGTTCCTAGGTATCTAATTGCACAATGTATAACCATGAAGGCTAATATAAACAAATAAGTTCTATTATATCTAAACAACATGAATTGTTAAAATTTCTTTTCTATTCTCGATGAGATGCATATTATTCAAAACATCAAGTTTGTGAGGTTTATCTTGTTGATCATAGTCAAGCTACATAAATAATCCAATTTTTGAGAATGGTGTTATGAGGAGAAACACATATGGCGATTTCTGGGAAATGGGTCAGAAGCTTGTACAAGTTATTTTTCTTTTTTTGAATAAATGACTCAAATACTCTATTTACCCAATACACCCAGAATCAGTTCCAATCTAGCCAATCTAGCCAATCTAACCGAGAGAATGATCTTAACCTACCCAATACACATTAGGCGATTTGTTTTCTGTCGATAGATCATCATGTCAACTTTCCCTTTTCTAGTCTAAGAAGAGGGGTTTCTGACTTCTTTCAGCGGCTTTGGGAAGTATATATATACAACACTTTGGTTCTTTTCTTCTTATTTCAATAGACAATGTAGACCTTGGGTCTTTTTTTTCTTTCACCACACTTAAAACCTTTTCTCATTTGTTTTTCAAAAACTTCTAATAGACTCTCAAACTCTTATATTTTCCACCATTTCTCTCATTCACTCTTTTACTTAGACCTTTTCCTCTTCCATTTGTTCATTTTCATTATTCCCCTGCTTAGAGCATTCCCACATAGAACAAAAATCGAAACCTCCCACTAAATCCTAGTTTGATCCAAAAATTGTGGACCAGAAACTACATAAAACCATGGTTTTTTTGGTACTCATCTAACACTTTATGTCAAGTTAGACCGAAAAATAGACCTCACAATCACACACAAGCATGATATAATTTGAAATAAGGAAAATGTGCATCATGGTGGGAGTCTACTTGGACTAACAAGTTAGTAGCATGAAGGAATAAATAATCCAAGTATTCTAAGTAATCCATAAACTCTAAATTGATGCAAAGACATGATAATTGGCATTCAGGTTTAAGGTTACCACTTAGTAAGGATGAGCATCAGATTACAACAGTTTCAATCAAATTATAAGATTCATTCGAACAATTCCTAGCATGGTTCAACTTTCATTTCCAGAACATGAATGAATGCATCCAACAACTATCAACGAGGATAGTGACTCTAGCACGTCTAACTAGCAGTATATATGACATTTAATCTCATAATTCTTAATACAATTACAGAGTTAATCCTAAATATAATGCATGAAAACTTTGTTTTGTTATTTTTGAAAATTTTATCAATTTTTGTGTGTTTTTATGTGCCTTACATGAATGCATAAGAACCGCAAATAAGAACATAGAAAACATGATTAAATCTCTTCTAGAACCCTCCCCCATACTTAAATCACACAGTCACATGTGTTGATAACAACATGAAGAAAGACCCTAGACAAGCAAAACAAAATATGCAGTTATTTGCAAGAAGAATGGAGCAGTTGTACCTCAATGGCGGCGAAATAGCGAGTGGAGCTTGGGTCGAGAGGAAATTAAGTGGTGTTGCTCGAGAGGTGATGCCAGGAGCTCGAATGTGTAGTGACGGCGTGGGATCAAGTGCGGGACAGCGTGAGCTCGATCAAACTCTTATATTCTCCGCTTTCTCTCATCAACTCAGTAATCAATTGAAATTCACCATATCCCTAAAATCAAAAAAGAAATAAAACAATGAAATCATGAAAACTTTAATTAAAATATTTACACAGGATATCATGGGACTGCCGCTCAAGTGCGCTTGTTTTAAGTCACTAAGTTTGACTTCTCACACCCATCATACTTGGGGTGGTTCAAATATAGGAATTAAGGTCCCCTCTGAAGTGGTTTCAACAACCATGTACAACTTGACTTTCTGCCCATTCATTGGCAGATCATCTCCTTCCTTACTAACCAAAGTGATAGTTCTACAAGGCATAATCTCTTTGACATTGAAAGGTCAAAAAAGCAAACTAATTTGGGCTTTGTTGGAAAGAGTATCTCCTTGACATTAGCAAATAGCTTGGGACACTTGCTGCTTTTCACCTTGTACTCAATTACTCCATCCACCAATATGTTGGGTTACAGAATTATATCAGGTCCAAGGTCCAATTTGGGTAGCTTGCATTCATCCTTAGGAGGTAGTTTTGTAGTGTCAGTGCAAGAAAACAGAGATTTTAGGCTTACCCCCATTAACAACCTCCTCATACATGGTGGCTCTCATGCATTAGTCACTAGATTTACCTCTTTTAACAAATACAACATGATGGAGCTTAAGAGGTCCGACGTCTATCTAGTCTAATCCCTCAATTGAGAAGCTTTGTTCTTTACTAGTTGGCCTCCTCTTTGCGCCATTGATATCAAACTTCCTTTTGAGGTCTTTCCCAAGGTTAATCTTGATTTTTTCGCTCTTAACATCAATCACTGCATCGGTAGTGCCTAAGAATGGTCATCCGAAAAGCAGTGGATCTTTAGTTTCCTATCCATTTCCAAGACAACAAAGTCGGTTGGTATCTCAACTCCTACAACCTTGACAGGTAAATCCTCTAGAATGCCATGTGGAATCCTCACAAATCTATCAGTGAGGATTAACGATATCTTGCAAGATTTGTATTTGTTGAATCCCAACCTTGCTTTAACAGACATCAACATGAGACTAATGGATGAACCAAGATCACACAGGCAATTACTGAAGGTTAATGGACCTAGCGAGCAGGGTATTATGAATGTGTCGGGATCACCAAGCTTTTTTGCCACCACCTTCTTTTGGATAATGACACTAACCTCGTGAGTGAACACCCTCAGCTCGAGTTTGTGGCTTGAGTGGTATGTCGGGCAAGACTTTCTCCATAGGAGGTTGCACTCGAGTTGCTGATTAGTCGAGTTAGACCTCTGTTAACGATTTTTTGGCCTTATCTTTGATGAGGCAATCCTCCCTTTCATGAGCTTTACTGTCCTCACTATTTTTGGCTCCCTCCACTCGAATTAGCAGCTCATGTCCGCTCCGCATAATAATAGCATTGGCGTGATATTCCTTTAGGTTATAGGAGTTGCCATGATGTCTTTATTGTGGATGAAGAGGCTTCTTGATTCACTACATACTTAAGTCTGGCGTTCAATGTCTCACATTTGTAGTTGAGATCATTGTGAGAAGCATCAATCTTTGTGTGAACCTCGACAAACTTTTGTGTCAACTTAGTAGCAGTAGAATTTTGACACTTGAGAATCTATTGCAGCAAATCCATGACCTTTGTAGGCTGTTGAGGAGTCTATGGAGTGTGGTGCTTCATAATCTGATGGTGCAGTTGGGATTAGAAAGAAACTCTGGTGGTATTATTGCTTAGGCATGTAAGATTTAGGGTGAGCTTGTTAGGGTTTTGGTGGGTAAACCTTGTCTTGGAGGTTAACAACATTTGTGTTACTGTATGAAAGATTTGAAATCTGCTTGTAGTTGTTGTATTGCTTGTAACCTCCTCCTTGATTATACATAAAACTAACCTTCTCAATCTGATCATCTCCCTCTTTCTAAATCTGCTCATCCTCACTCACAAAGTGAACATACTTTTGGTGTACCATGAGCAACTTATCCAACTTCTCATTCAGCGCTTTGATTTCCTTTCTCATTGCATCAAATTTAGTTGTACCTCATACACTCCTGTCATAGTCTTCATTATATTGACCATTAACTTTAGCAAGACTATCCACTAAGTCACAGCCCTCATCAACGTTTTTGTTGAGAAAATTTTCGTTACTCGTAGTATCCAAGAGCATTCAGAACTTAGGGAAAATACCTCGATAGACGGTGCTTAATAGGGATTATGTGCTGAAACCACGGTGGGGGCATTGCGATTGATACATCTTAAAGCGCTCCCAAGCTTCAAAAAAGGTTTCAGAACTCTGCTACATAAAGCTTAAGATTGCATTGTGCAGCTTTGCAGTCCTCGAGTTGGAGAATTTTTTTTCAAGAAAGGCGGTTTTACACTCGGTCTATAAGGTGATTGAGCCTTGAGGTAAGTGCTTCTCCCAGATGTGTGCTTTATCCCCGAGAGAAAATGGGAATAACCTCTGCTTAAATGCATCCTCACTAATGCCATTAGTTTTTGTGAGGCTACAGAGCCTTTCAAATTCATCCATATGATCAAGAGGATCTTCAGAAGAGAAGCCATAAAACTTTAAGTTCTGTATCATGGAGATGAGACTACTCTTGATCTCAAACTTATTTTTCTGGATAGCGGGATGAACAATCCCATAACACTGGGTATGAATACTTGGTGCATCTCCTGCTTGAAGTGTTCTTGGCCTCCTTAGTTGAGGTCCATGCACATGCACTCTGTGTTCGAGCCTTCTGGCTGACCATCCATTTCCGCTAAATTTTCTAGGTGACCCTTGAGATTACTTCTCTGCTCTTTCAACAAACGCGGAAACTGGTTAGTATTGTTGCGAGGGCAAAGAAGGTTTAAATTCCCCTGTGAACGTGTCTTCATACAATGAGTGAACTCAACTTGAGTAGTGAGGTCGAGTTGAATGATTGAATGCGAAATCACCTAATACAAAAGACCAAGTGAGTAAGTAACAAAAAGCAATAATAACTTGGGCTCAAAATGTTAACAATCCAAAATATAATTAGCAGAAACCCATTTGGCAACGATGCCAATTTGATAACAGGATTTTACTCTACTTCTCAAATCATATCTAATGTGTCGAAGCAGTACAAAAGGTGTCAACCCAACTGGGAGTATAGCTAACAATCATGACACAACTAGCTTTTCTAATCTAAGTCAATCAGAGTAATTTGTATCTAGCAACCTAAATCAAACTCGAAATTAAAATAAGCGTTCAATAGAGTAAGTGACAAAAATAATGTGAAAGTAAAGCTAGTAGTGAAAGTGAGCGCGTTGCAAAGCGAATAGCCAAAACAGGAAATAAACTAGCGCATAGCAGAGTGAGCAGTGAGAACTAAAATAGAAAATAAAACAAACACATGATAATGAGAAAAGGGTTCCTAAAGAGTGGGAATCATAGATCATGCAGCGCTTAACTCTACTAGGGGATTGACAAAACTCAACAGAGCAAACCTCAAGGCAATTAGTTCAATGAACATGGAATCCACTTCCGTGGCAAACAACTTCGACTAAGTTACCAACATATCCTATCATAGTAAGCATTTAACAAGTTAATAAGCGTGAAGAAACAACTCACTTATGCCGACTCACGCCTCAGACAACCGATCCCTCGGGCTAAGAGTGTGAGTCTCTGAAGTTGGATTGATCAGACATTCTACCAAACACCTATCGGGTGCTAGAGTGTCTAGGATCATATTTCAATTGATGAGAATGAAATAAGCATTAAAAATACCAATTTATACGAGAATCTAAACTTTATTAATATCAAGAAACCTATAATAGCTAAGCTCCACACTGACTTAACTCATCCTAAGGACCCTAAGAGCATGCTTAATGGTGATACACTGTTAGTGTCTAATTAATTGTTTAATAATAAATTTAATATTAATTTATTGTTTGAGACTTAACTAGTTTTTGCAAATTTTTATGGGTTTAATGGTGAGATCAAAAGTCTCCCATTAAGCATGGTTAGAGACTTGATTACGACCATTGGTTCAGCGGACTCGACTATCGAGTTATACCGGGATACAAAAATCCACTTGGATTTTTCCTTCTACAACCTATTCAGGGTTCACAGGATTCAGATGTTTCGTGGACGCTTCCTGGAAGATGACGGACCGGGCTAGGGTGGTTCAATTTTCCAGATTCGGTGGAGGGGTGTTGTTCGGGTGCTCGGAGTGTTAATCGTAGTTTATTAGAGCTACACACAGAGGTCGAGGCTGTACTATGGGACCTGGAATCGTTGGTAGCTATCCAGGTATTGGAGGTAGAGATGTCGATGGACTGTGAGGTGGTGGTGCAGATTTTTGAGAATCTGGGGGGATAGCCAGCTTTCGTTCCCTACCAAGAAGACTTTGCACGACTCCGCAGTTTATTCTCGTTTTTCTCCCTTTCGATTATCCCACATGATCTCAATTATAGGGTTGATGATCTCGCAGGTTTGTCAGAGTATCAGGCTATAGTTGATTGTATTGAACATTGGTTTGTGCAGTATTGCGCCTTTTATGATTGCCGTTGACAAAAAAAAAAAACTAAGTACATAACAAGACTCAAACAATGTGACCTAGAGATATTCATGAAATCCTGAAATCACTTACTCTTTAGCATGTTCATGAAAGCCTGAAATCAAGAACATCTCCAGAGGTTTGTTAACCACTATGATTATCAAATGTCTTAATATATTTTGTTCTGACCACACAAGCGAATCGAGATGCTTATACAATAACCTAAAACAACATAATAAGCATATGTTGACATCACTCATCAAGCTTTAGATGAAGGCAAGTGGAAACCACATTAATGATGTAACACATTGATAGTATCAGCAACAAGTAATCAAAAGAGCAAAAGAGTATCACAAAACAGAGGACACATACATACCTAAATAAATATGCCAGTTGCTGTAAATGTGAGGATGCAGAGGAGTTGGGTTAAGGAAGATTACCTGTATAAACAAATGAAAAACACATCATAAGCAAAAAGGAAGAAGCAAAAAATCAAGACATTCCACAATAAAGTAAAAAACTTTAACTTGAGAGAGATCACATATTCCAAAATTGATCATCCAGTTTTATTGTGAATCTCATGAACTTATCAAATGTTACTTTAGTGTTTAAACTAAAGTATCGAGCTCCTGAATTCAAAATTTACTGCTATAAATAATTTATGACAAATGATCAGTCTGAATAATCAGTTGTGGTGATTACATAGGATAGTGTTCGGGAAATTAACTTGAAGATGATATGTATCATTCGCGTACAGAGTTCCTGAAGCTTCAATAACATCAATTATCCCTCTCTTACCCAATGAATTCCACATCAAAATTAAAAATTCTATGACTCTCAGCAGATAAAGTAACCTAATTCACTGGATAAAGAGACAAAAACAAAATTCACAAAAAAACATTCCAAAATCACCTCTGAAGATTATCAGTGACCTTGTGTTTAAAACCAATGGGTGGATTCATCTGCCACCCTACGAGCTCTTTCTGAAGTCGATTAGTAGCGATCTTACTCACAGCCTACAGAGTTTCCCAAAGTCAAAAACTTTAATTCCAAAAAACCAAAAAGCCTGACAGGGAGAGTGAAAGAGAAGGAACCTTGCAAGAAAGAGCACCGTATCTTTTCATGGTTTGGTAGAGGTGGAGAGAGAAGGGGGTAATAAATCTCTTTAATAAAAAGAAGAAGACGACGACGACGAAGGAATTCTCGAGGAAGGAGAATTGAAAATCGAAGGGTTGAGACATTTCATGCCAGAAATTGTAAATTAATTTCTTTTTTTATTAATTATATGATACTCTCATAATCTCACCACTAAATATGCTATAAGCAAACTACTCAGACATCATGGAATTAATAGCAATAACAAAAAGCATACAATGCAACATCAGACAGTGGATGGAAATTCAAAGATGAACAAGATTGAAAACAAAATGGAATCCTTGTTCCTAGGTATCTAATTGCACAAACGTATACTAACAACCAAGAAGGCTAATATGAAAAAATAAGTTCTACTATATCTAAACAATATGAATTTTGAAATTTCTTTTCTATTCTCGATGAGATCCATATTATTCACAGCATCAAGTTTGTGAGGTTTATCTTGTTGATCATAGTCAAGCAGCATAAATAATCCAATTTGTGATAATGTTGTTATGAGGAGAAACACAAACGGGGATTTGAGGGAAATGGGTCAAAAGCTTGTACAAGAAGTTATTTTTTTCTTTTTTGAATAAAAGATTCAAATATTCTACAATGTTCATCTAATTACTCAAATGCTCCTCCAAAACCTTGAAAAAAGGAAGGGGTCGGAAAAGTCATAAATAAAAGAACTTGTCCATTTTATTACAAAACTGCCAACAAAAAAAACTACCAAAAAAGACACTGCGAACAAAAAGAAACTTACTTCGACTTTCTCCACTGATTTCTACGTTTTTCTTTCA
The DNA here is from genome assembly GCA_023374145.1 of Lepidium sativum. Lineage (NCBI taxonomy): Eukaryota > Viridiplantae > Streptophyta > Magnoliopsida > Brassicales > Brassicaceae > Lepidium > Lepidium sativum. The sequence continues at coordinate 12,996 of JAKUCM010001347.1, read as the reverse complement.
AATTGAAGATAATATAGTATATGTTTTGTGATTTTGAACTCTAAATCGTAGGATTTTTAACATTCTGATTTTGATTTTGGTTTTCTAGGGTTTGAGACATTTAGAGTGCTAAATATACAGATCGAGTGATTCAAGGCACTTTTGGTCAAGGTAAATGATGTATTCCAAGTTTTGGGGGTTATATTTTCTGGGTTTAGTCTCGATTGTTAGTTTGTAGTTTGGTAGATTTTGGTTAATTTTTTGGTTTTTGTCTCGATTATTAGTTTGGTAGAGTTATTTATATTGTGGTAGAGTTTTGTAGAGTTAGTTTATAGCGTGGTAGATTTTGGTAGATTTATTTATAGTGTGGTAGATTTTGGTAGAGTTAGCTTATAGTGTGGTAGAGTTTGGTTGACTTTGATAGAGTTAGTTTAGAGTGTGGTAGACTTTGGTAAAATAAGGTAGAGTTAGGTAGACCTTGGTAGACTTTGGACGATTTGTTTTTTAACAGTTTTATTGTTTATTTTTCACAAGAACACAACTATGTGGGAGGAGCGAAAGTACCCTCATAGGATGGTTTCAATGGGAAGGCTATCGATCATAAAAAAAGCATTAACCACTATTTCACATTGAAGAAAATAACAGCGATGAAGACTCTTATTGGCGATAATGCATACGATGACATAGAAAGGAATTCTCAACTAAGTATTATACTGTATCTTGATGGAGCATTGTTCACATAGGCAAAAAAATTATGTACAAAACCTATTGGGGAATATACTTCACACACATAAGATGCATGAGTTTAGCCGATGGTCGGCCAATTATATTTTCTTTGAATAAGTTTTAGCATATCACGCAGCTTTGATAACAGTATTTTACTCTAGTTCTCAAATCCAATTGTACTAATGTGTCGAATCTGATTTAGGTTGGTAGATACAAATTACTTTCATTGGCTTGGGTTAGAAAAGTCAGTTGTGAGTCGTGAGAACTAAAATAGAAAATAAAACAAGCGCATGATAATGTGAAAAGGGTTCCTGAGGAGTGGGAATCATAGATCAGTGCATCGCTTAACTGTACTAGGGGCTTGACGAAACTCAACATAGCATACCTCAAGGCAATAAGTTCAATTAACAAGGAATCCACTTCCATGACACTCGAGTATGACACTCGACCACACTTGGTCAAGTGGATTTTCGGACCAGAATGTTGACTTTTGACAGAGTTGACTTTTCTTTTGGGCTTTTTGTAAAAAGGGCCCAATGGTACCCCTTTATGTGAAAAGGCAAAAGCCCAACTATTTTAGGCCCTTTTCCATTTTCTTTTCTTAAGGAATTTTCCTTTTCTCTTTTCAAGGAATTTTCCATTTGTCTTTCTAGGGAATTTTCCCTTTTTCTCTTTAAGTAATTTTCCTTTTTTCTTTAAGACTTAAGATCTTTGTTGATCTATAAATTGTACTAGGATTTTCACTTTTAATATATCATCTTTTCCAGCAAAAATCGATCCTCTAAAAGCAGTATCGAATTCTCTTCTTTAAGTTTATGCAATTGATTTTTGATTATGAGTCTATGCTTTACTTCATGAATTCTGAGTAAGTTAATTTAGGGTTCTTGAGGAGACGGTGAGATTAGAGGAAAACTTAGGGCTTTCCAGATTTGTTTATGTTTTATTAAAGTTTTTAGATCTCTTTAATTTAAGTGTCCTTAATGCTTATTTCTTTCTGATCAATTGAAATTCGATTTCTTGGTGATTCCCTCTCCTAGCTCAAGAGATTGATTGTCTAGGGTGTTATTAGGCTCTGTAAGGTCCATACTTAAAGCCTCTTGAACTTCCAATCGTTGGGCGAGAAGTCAGGTTGTTGTTCAAGAGAGGTCCCATTGCATGAGAATGAATGTGATTACTTTGTGATTCCTTGCTTAGAGGTTATCTAAATAGGTTGATAAACAAGTCTGGAACCCCTAGGAATACCCTAATCATTGATCCTTAACCTCGAGAACCCCTTTCTCTCCATTGAATTTTCGTGAACTTTAATATTCTGTTTTTAGATAAAAAACTCTATTTTGCAATTACTCTGTTTTGCTATTACTTTGTTTTCAATACTCTGTTTTTACATTCTGTTTTTACGTATTAGCACTCTGTTTTAGCATTCCATTTTCACCTAGTTTAGACAACTACTCACTAAATCGAATCTGGTTTAGATTAGGACAAGTAGATTACATCTTGATTGCTAGTTACTCTCCCAGTGGATTGACACCATATTGTCCTGCAATTGATTACATAACAGTAGGGTATTTGAAAACACCATAAAAAACTGTTTATCAAATTGGCGTCGTTGCCAACTGGGTTCTAGTTAGCTACAATTACGAAAATCACTATCCTGAGACTAAGTTTTATTACAATATTCTAAGCTCGTTTCTGGTTTTTGTCTGCTTTCAAGAACACTCGATCGACAAGCTCGACCAATTAAGCCCGAGCTCCTTGATTTTTCTCCTGTTCCCAGAAAGCTCGATCAGAACCCAGAAACACACGACCAACACACTCGAGTACCACCTGCTCGAGTTTTATTTCAGCCAACAAAAACCTCACTTGCATGAATACCAGAAACACAACCCAACCCTAACCTCTCCTACAGAAACACAAACGTAGCAAATCCAAACGATCAGGTGTATCCACCCAAACCACAACCCAAACCATTTATACCCAAACAACAATACCAACCAACACACCACCAACCACAACCTGGATACGAACCACACACACAACCACCCCAACAAACACCTGAAGTAATGGACATCTTGCAGCAGATACTAAAGGGACAGACAACCACTGCTTCCGAATTAACAAGGAAATTTGCTGAGGTACACACTAAGATAGATGCTTCACATAATGACCTCAACTACAAGTTTGAGACTCTTAATGCCCGTCTCAAGTATGTGGAGAATCAGCAAGGATCCTCATCCACTGTAAAACAAACCGGACAACTACCTGGAAAAACTGTTTAAAACCCTAAGGAGTATCACACCAACGCCATTACACTCCGTAGTGGCCGTGAATTGCTAATCCGTGCTGAAAAGACAGACAACACTGAGGACAGTGTCCTTCAGGAAGGGGATGATGATTTGGTCGAAGAACAGACAGAAACAGCACAGAACAGCCGAAACCTCCGACGCTCGACCAAGACGCTCGAGCACCACCTGCTCGAGTGTGAGAACCGCAGCTCAAAAACACAATTGACTTCCAGAAAGACCCAAAACCATTCGCTCCACCTCCTTTCAAACCACAGCTTCCTTTCCCACAGAGATTCAAAAAGGATGTTGCAGACAAGTACAAAGCTCTCTTTGAAAAATAGATGAGGGACGTTGACGTAAAAATACCAATTTTGGATGCCTTTATGCTACTGCCCCCTTATCAAAAGTTTTTGAAGGATGCAGTCAAAGACAGAACACAAGAAGTTGAACGGATGGTTGTGCTAACACATGAGGTCAGTGCTATTATACAAAGAAAAGTTGTGCCTAAGAAGCTTGATGATCCAGGAACATTCGCAATCCCATGCTCGTTGGGACCTCTCACATTTAGGAGTTGCTTGTGTGATTTAGGGGCATCGATCAGCTTGATACCACTAACAGTCGCCAAACGATTAGGGTTCGACAAGTACAAATCTTGTAAGATATCCTTGGTACTAGCTGACAGATCGGTTAGGATTCCACATAGAATTCTGGAAGACCTACCAGTTCGGGTTGGAGGAGTAGAAATCCCTACGGATTTCGTTGTTCTCGATATGGGAGAAGAACCTAAGGACCCCTTATTGTTTGGTGGGCCTTTCTTGGCCATTGCAGGAGCTGTGATTAATGTGCCAAAATGAGAGATTGAACTTAATCTGGGAAAAGATTTCAAGATGACTTTCAGCATCAGCGATATAATGAGAAAACCGACTATTGAGGGTCAGCTGTTTGTGGTACAAGAGATAGATGATCTTTCAAAGGATCTGTTTGAGGAATTGGTAGAAAAAGATCACCTTGGTACTGCTTTGATAAAGGACGGTTGTGATGGGTACGTACACAAGGAAACTGAGGTCTACGAAAACTTGTTGGACTCTTGCAAACCACTGAAAGGTGAAAAACAGTTCGAGGCACTACACTCGACCATGAAACTCGAGCAAGCAGAGCTCGAGTGTCCCAATTTGGCCTCAGAAAACCAATGCTCGACCACAACACTCGACTACACCAAGGTCGAGTGTCAGAGCGCTGACGACTTGTCGGAGCTCAAATCACCAAAAATGAAACTTAAACCACTCCCTTCTGGGCTCAGGTATGCGTTTCTTGGATCTAACTCGGCTTATCCAGTAATAGTGAATAATGCATTGACTGATAATGAGTTAGATATGTTGCTTTCTGAATTAAGACGGTTTAGAAAAGCGCTAGGATATTCACTGCCTGACAGTAAAGGGATCTCCCCTAACTTGTGCACACATAGAATTCACCTTGAAAATGAATCTTACTCTAGCAGGGAACCTCAAAAGAGATTAAATCCGAATTTGAAGGAGGTTGTTAAAAATGAAATTTTGAAACTGCTAGATGCTGATAAATTACCCTATTTTGGATAGCAAATGGGCATCTCCTCTGCATTGTGTGCCCAAAAAGGAGGAGTCACTGTCATTAGGAATGAGAATAATGATTTAATTCCAACTAGAACTGTTACAGGGCACATTTGCATATAGGAGAATGATGTTTGGTCTTTGTAATGCACCTGCTACTTTTCTACGTTGCATGACTTCAATATTTTCGGATCTGATTGAGGAGACGGTTGAGGTATTCATGGACGATTTTTCTGTCTATGGCTCTTCCTTCTCCTCCTGTTTGTCGAACTTGTGCAGGGTTTTATCTAGGTGTGTGGAGACAGATCTTGTGCTTAATTGGGAAAAATGCCACTTCATGGTAAGAGAAGGCATTGTTCTGGGTCATAAGATTTTAGAAAAGGGTATCGAAGTCGATAAAGCCAAGATAGAGGTGATGGTTCAGCTGCAGCCTCCCAAAACAGTTAGAGACGTTAGGAGTTTCTTGGGTCATGCAGGATTTTATAGGCGTTTCATCAAGGACTTTTCAAAGACTGCTAGGCCTCTAACTCGTCTCCTTTGCAAGGAAGCAGATTTCGTCTTTGATAAAGAGTGTCTCAAGGCTTTTCTAGAACTTAAGGAAGCCTTGGTAACAGCACCTATTGTCCAAGCACCTGACTGGAATCTCCCTTTTGAGATAATGTTTGATGCTAGTGACTATGCTGTTGGAGCAGTTCTGGGACAGAAGAAGGATAGGAAACTCAATGTGATCTACTATGCTAGTAGAACACTAGACGAAGCTCAGGTGAAATACGCCACTACGGAAAAGGAATTACTTGCGGTAGTGTTCGCCTTTGAGAAATTTAGGTCCTATCTGGTTGGATCGAAGGTTGTTGTGCACACGGATCATGCAGCTCAAAGATACTTGATGAAAAAGAAGGATGCTAAGCCTAGACTACTTAGGTAGATTTTGCTGCTGCAAGAATTCGATATGGAGATAGTCGACAAACCTGGGATAGAAAACGGTGTAGCTGATCATCTATCTAGGATACAGGTGGAAGAAACCCTTCCAATGAACGATTCTATGCCTGAAGAACAACTGTGGAGTTTTTCCATCAAACACTCGACCATGACGCTCGAGCACCACCTGCTCGAGTGTCAGGCCCACAGTCAGAAAAGATGTTTCTCGATCGGATCGAAACTTGTGGGAACTTGCTTGTCATGGTACGCCGACTTGGTAAACTATTTGGTAGAAGGAGAGCTGCCCAAGACTCTAAACTATCATCAAAAAAAAAAATTCTTCAGGGATGTAAGGCAGTATTTCTGGGATGAACCCTATCTTTACAAGCAAGGGTATGATGGACTATTCAGAAGGTGTGTATCAGAAGAAAAAGTTAAGGGAATATTGGAGCACTGCCATGGATCTACATATGGAGGACACTTTGCTACATTCAAAACAGCACAGAAGATTTTTCAATCTGGGTTATGGTGGCCATCGATTTTCAAAGACTGCTAGGAGTTCATATCTAGGTGTGATTCCTGTCAAAGAATGGGTAGTATAAGCAAGAGGAACGAAATGCCGCAGAATCCAATCTTGGAAATAGAAGTGTTTGACTGTTGGGGAATCGATTTTATGGGACCATTTAAGCCACCTTCTTTAAGAAACAGCTACATTCTGGTTGATGTGGATTATGTCTCAAAATGGGTAGAAGCTATTGCAGCTCCTACAAACGATGCAAAAGTGGTGCTTAAAATTTTCAAACACATCATATTTCCCATATTTGGTGTGCCAAGAGTTGTGATCAGCGATGGAGGATCCCACTTTGTCAACAAAGTTTTCGAGAATTTGCTTAAAAAGCATGGGGTTAAACACAAAGTGGTGACTCCTTATCATCCTCAAATAAGCGGACAAGTCAAGGTCTCTAACAGGAAGATAAAATCGATTTTAATGAAGATAGTTGGGATTTCAAAACGTGATTGGGCCGCCAAATTAGATGATACTCTTTGGGCGTATAGGACTGCTCTCAAAACACCCATTGGACGTACACCTTTTCAACTAGTCTATGGGAAGTCCTGCCATTTGCCAGTAGAGCTAGAGTACAAATCGATTTGGGCAACCAAACTCCTGAATTTCGATACCAAGACAACACAAGAAAAGAGGCAGATGGATTTACATGAGCTGGAAGAAATCAGACTTGAAGCATATGATAGCTCAAAGGCATACAAAGATCGCACAAAGGCAGCTCATGACAAAAAGATCCAGCCGAAAACGCTCGCAGTTGGTGATCAAGTGCTTCTCTTTAACTCAAGACTCAAGTTGTTTCCCGGAAAACTACGATCAAAGTGGTCTGGTACATTTAAAGTACTACAAGTTCTACCTTATGGAGTAGTCACTTTGGCCAACAGCAATGAGGAAGGATTTACTGTGAATGGTCATAGAGTTAAGCCTTATTTGGCCAACTGTACGATTCCCGAGGAAACTTTGGTTCTGCTCGATGAGCCACCTCATATCCAATGAATATGAGGAAGTCAAACTTGAGACTATAAACAAGCGCAGTTGGGAGGCAATCTCAAAGGTATCCTCTGTATATACATTCAAATTTTTTTCAGCATATTTAATTTCTTTAAGTACACTTATTACTTTTCATCTTTACTTGCATATATTTCATCTTACATGCACTTGGAAGGTTTTTTGTATTTCTACAGGAAAGTGGGGCCCAAAATAGGACAGGTGGGGTTAGAACCGACAAGATGGGACAACACTCGACCACGCCTGGTCGAGTGTCCCACTCGAGTGTCAGCCATCTCTTGGCAGACTAACACTCGACCAAACCTGCTCGAGTGTCAGGCTCGAGCGTCCCACCACCATGCCTATTCCTATGCATGCGCACTTATAACTGCCAAAAGCTGAAAAAGGGGAGACATTTACTGCGAAAAATGAGTTAAATCTCTCTTTAATGCAACATCTTTTATATTTAATTCAAAAGATTTGATTTAATCCAAATTCAAATTTTGAATTTGAAAAGATTCTCCCTTTGTCTTTCCTCCTCTATAAAAGGAGGAGAAGCCTCTCTCTTTTCATTCACACCAAATACACTCTCTCTCTAAAAAATATCTCTAGTTTTTCTCTCTTTTGCAGAAGCAAGCCGTCTCTCTCTCAGCTCGTCTTTTGCAGAAGCAAGCTGTCTCTCTCTCAGTGTCAAGCTCGAGCCTCGAAGCACTTACTCTTTTCCGATCAATCCTCACGATGACTGACCGCAAACCAACCAAGCTAACCTCCTCCGTCTCAGAGCCAAGAATAATGCTCGATTAAGAAGCAATCCTACCCAAGGAGAATATTCTAAAGGAAAAAACAGACCTAACAAAAAGGAAAAGAGGAGGTTAGTAAGTCAATATGAGAATGAGTCGGAGGAGGAAAGAGAGTACATGGATGAGGATGATATTGATCTGGAGCTTGTTGAAGAGACGCTTCGTGCAGATGGATATGGCGAGAGAGAGGCTGAAGAAGCAAGAGAGATAATCCTGGCAGGGAAGAAATAGAAGGAGATGAAAGAGAGGCACAATGCAGCAAGGGCACTAAACGATCTGCGGAGAATGGACTTCATAGGGACCCGCTATCCATGCAAAGAAGCGTTAACGGCGATGGGAATAACCAGAGATGTGGATCACATGTTACAAAACTGTGGGCTGTCCACATTTGTATCACATCCACAACGAGCATACAAGGAGGAGACTCTACAGTTTCTGGCGACGGTTCAGATCGTTCTGTATGATGCAGAAAACATGGGTCTCCAAGAAAGGCAAGTTGGCGGTTACATTTTCTTTGCAATTAGGGGAAGAAATTATCGCATGACCTTCAGAGCGCTTCGAGATCTATTCCAATTTCCAAGAGCAGAGTCCGAGAACTATGGACCAGATTTCGATAGGGAAGAGCTAGATGATGTGTGGCGTTCAATAGCCTCAACGAGGAGCAGATTCTCATCATCGCGATCAAAGGCGTCTCTAATATGGAAACCCAGCCTTGAGACATCGTTGGTACAAGGAGTGACGGATCCCCGATTATAGGAGATAGGAACGACGCTGGTCTAACCATCCAATTCGCAAACCAGTTAGTCACCTACCGCAATTGGGCCAGAGACAATAGGACAGGAGGACGTGACGGAAAGATCACAATTGGCGGGATTGTCACTTGCATTCTGGAATGATGTGATGTACCAATCGATGATGCAGAATGGGCTGATCCTCGGTTCATGAACATGGACCACTTGAGGAGAAGCCAATTCCTAACTACGGCTGAGGTGCAAGGTAAGCTCGTCTACTCTTTCCATCACTTGCTTAGACCAAACGCTTTTCTACTCTTGCCAAACAGGGAATACACATCAATAAGGATGTGACAGAACACGGATTTCAATCCACCTTTGGAAGCCTTATACGATCCCAATGGCCCTCCACAAAGTTCATCTCCAACAAACAGTGATGAGGTGGATCCTGAGGCATATTGCTTTGAAGAATACACAATGCCACCACGTCAAGGAGAGCCAATCAGAGAAGCACACAAGCACATAGGCTTGTTGCAAAAGATGAACAAGTGGCTGATGAAGAAGGTAAAGAAGCTGACTACAAGTGATGAAGCTAGAAGGCAGGAAAATGAGGAGCTGAGTAGAAGAGTGGCTGTTTTAGAAAGAAACAGCAGTCCACCACCACCACTGATTTGCCCAAGACGAGCCTCTGTATCCACTGATCGTGAAAGACAGCAGCAACCTACACCAGCTAGACAGTCCACTGCAAACACCGTAGCCTTCTCATACAGAAGGCCTTTTGATGCAGCTGGGGCAAGCTCGAGCCAGACGCTCGAGCAACAAGCGATCGAGCGTCAATCCGAACACTCGATCGAAACGCTCGAGCAAGCTGAGCTCGAGCGTCAGAGGCACAACGACCACTACATGGAAATCATACGGAATGTAGCCGCCAACTACTGGAACAATTGAGGTACCAAAAATCCTTCCCTTCATTTTATATACCATTGCATATTTTTCACTTGACTTGCTAGTCTAGGATCCTCTTTCAGACTTTTATACACACAAGGGATTGTGTGATTTAAGTTCGCATTACATCTAAGGCATTTAAAAACCAAAAATATTTTCCTTTAGCATATTTTTTTTTCGATTGCATATCACCTAAGGCAGAGAAAAACCATAAAAATTTGAAAAGTCGAAAAAAAAGCATCAGTCAAAAACAGAGTGTTCATGTAGCTGCATTGCATTCATATAGGATTGAGTCTAGAGTTTCGGGAATCATCTTGCTAAATAGACAGACTTGCTAGGTTGATTGGCTAGTAACCATAGTGAACTCTTGGACTTGCTTTTTTTTTTCCTCTTGAACACTGATTGGTAGATCATTGACCTTTGAAACCAATACTTAGGTTGTGTCTCAAAAAGAACTAGATTTGTTGCCTCATAATCGAATTCCATTTTTTCCAAATTAGGGACTTGAGATACATTGCATAAGATCCTTCCTTAGGTTCAGCTACCTAAGTAAAAAGAAAAGCATAAGATGAATATAGAATCATCCTTTTTACAACTCAGCTCAAATAATATGGTCTAAGGTGAACCGGGACTGTGCGTAAACACGTACCTTCTTGTGTTCATCAATGAAACCATTTCGATATTGCCTAAGATGGACCGGAACTGTGCGTAAACTCGTACTTTTTCGCGTCCTATTGATAAAGCTAATACATCGATGCCTAAGGTGAACCGGGACTGTGTGTAAACCCGTACTTTTTTGTGTCTCATTGATAAAGCTGAAGCTAATAAGTACGAGTAGGAGTTGAGAAGTGATCGAAAATGCTTAATCCATAGTGTCTAGCTGAATTTGAGGAAGTTAAATCCCAAGGTCTTTGATCAATAGCCCCTCTTGCGGACTGCACTTAAAGAAATAGGTTTCGAATTTGAGTTTCTTAAGAGTCCAACTAAGTGTTAGGGAATAATCGGTTTTTATGCTAAGCCTTGATGAAAGTAGATTGTGATTCTTACAAAGGAATGAGGTTCACTTGTGGATTACGGTTTTCAGCTTAATGAGATTGTTTGTTCGAGGTTTGATGTCCCCATTGTCTGCAACCTATCTTCCTTCGTAGATCTATGCATATTTGCTTGAGGGCAAGCAAAAACTAAGTTTGGGGGAGTTGATGTGTCTGCATTTTACCACATTTTAGGGTCATTATTTAGCATGTTTTGCATTCATACCCGCATTATTATCATTGTTTTAGGTCCTTTTGGGAATAATTTGCATACTTAGTGTTGGGCATTGCACACATTGCATAAAAGGTATTTTTAGACACTTTTCGGAGCTTATCATGAAGAATTTCGGACTACAAGAAGACCAATGGAAAATTGGTTGGCCTAGAGTTAAAGTTTAGGATGTTATCTAGAAGATTTGGCATATCCACATGACACTCGAGTATGACACTCGACCACACTTGGTCGAGTGGATTTTCGGACCAGAACGTTGACTTTTGACAGAGTTGAATTTTCTTTTAGGCTTTTTGTAAAAAGGGCCCAATGGTACCCCTTTATGTAAAAAGCCAAAAGCCCAACTATTTTAAGCCCTTTTTCATTTTCTTTTCTTAAGGAATTTTCCTTTTCTCTTTTCAAGGAATTTTCCATTTCTGTTTCTAGGGAATTTTCCCTTTTTCTCTTTAAGTAATTTTCCTTTTTTCTTTAAGACTTAAGATCTTTGTTGATCTATAAATTGTACTAGGATTTTTACTTTTAATATATCATCTTTTCCAGCAAAAATCGATCCTCTAAAAGGAGTATCGAGTTCTCTTCTTTAAGTTTATGCAATTGATTTTTGATTCTGAGTCTATGCTTTACTTCATGAATTATGAGTAAATTAATTTAGGGTTCTTGAGGAGAGGGTGAGATTAGGGGAAAACTTAGGGATTTCCAGATTTGTTTATGTTTTATTAAAGTTTTTAGATCTCTTTAATTTAAGTGTCCTTAATGCTTATTTCTTTCTGATCAATTTAAGTAACTCGAGTTCTGACCCTGCATGAGTTCTAGCTTGAGATGTAGCTCGAATTCTGACCCTACGTGACTTCTAGCTCGAGTTGTAACTCGAGTTCTGACCCTGCGTGACTTCTAGCTCGAGTTGTAGCGCAAGAATCTAACCCTGCGTGGCTTCTAGCTTGAGCTGTAGCTTGATTCTAACCCTTCGTGACTTCTATCACGAGTTGTAGCTTGAGTTCTGACCCCGTGTGACTTATAGCTCGAGTTGTAACTCGAGGTTCTCACCCTGGGTGACTTCTAGCTGAGTTGTAGCTCGAGTTTTGACCCTACGTGACTTCTAACTCGAGTTTGTTGCTCGAGTTTTTACCTTGCATGACTTCTAGCTCGAGTTGTAGCTCAAGTTGCTGACCCTTCGTGACTTCTAGCTCATGTTGTAGCTCAAGTTCTGACCTGCGTGACTTCTAGCTTGAGTTGAAGCTCGAGTTCTGACCCTTCGTGACTTCAATTGATTCTCTTTATACTTCTTTATCTCCACTTGCCCATAACACTCCATTTTTGTGCCATCAAGTACCTGAAATCTCTTTGAATGTAATGTGCATGCTGATGCAAGTGATTGAAATTATTAGACTCTAAAATAATGAGAGTATAGTAGATATGTATGCAAAAAGGGCTAAATGAAACTCCTAAAATGTACATTATCACTATAAGCTTCAATGTTAAGTATGCACGACTTTGTGCATGTCCTTCTAATATGGGCCTTCGAGTATATCCCACATTTAGGAGTAATGGGTGGTGGAAAAAGAGAGGTTCATATTCTCCTTATGCAATGGACATCACGTCTTTGTCATGGTATAGATATGGAGGATGTATTCGAAGCTGATAAGAAGACATCCATCGACAACAAGGTAAGCTTCTCCACTTGCTAGAGTTTGGTTGATTTTTGGTTGGTAGATTTTGGTGGACGTTATATTTAGTGTAGGAGAGTTTGGTAGACCTACTATATCTTTGATGTCTGACTTTGTTTTGTTCATTTGTAAGTTCATTTAGTCCACCTTCTTCAAAAGCCTTAAGAAGAAATATACCCAAACTGGCCTCGAGATGTTCGGGATCACAAAGTTGACAGAAATAATCTGAGACAAACTTGATGGGACATTAGATAAGGCATTTTGGCTCATGAAAGTCCAGAGGAAAAGGAGAAGGCGCATATAGACTTGCATCATAATATAAGTTTGGCCGTCTATCGAAAGGCGGCTAGAGAAAAAGATAAAGAAATGAAGGAAGGAGTCTGAGGCTAAAAAAACAAGGTGATGCGAATAATATGATGTTTGAAATAATGTAGTACGTGAAGCACATGTTTGATATGATGAAATTTGATCAACTAAACACGTCTGAATGACTTGCGGCTTCGTAGGCTTGAGGAATCCATGACACGGTAAAACTTGATCATCTCTCTCTCTC
>JAKUCM010001346.1:0-62763 GCA_023374145.1 Lepidium sativum | reverse complement strand
TGGTGTATGAGGTGCGTTTATTCTGAGCTAAAATTTGATGCATGTTTAATTCTGAAGACCTTGTTAGTTGAGTTTAATCTGCTGGAAAAAATAAGATTCATAACTAGCAAATAAACAGAGTTACCAAATTGTTTTACATGCTACTGGTTGTTCTCTTTATACATCACATTTGATAAATTGAACATTCGGAATGTTTTGGACTTTTTGGTATTCTTCTCCACCTGGTACCAATTTCTTTGGCCATTCCTTCATGTCTACAATCGTCAGCTCCTTTAAGAAAGTTATGTATTTGAGCCCATAAGGGAGCTCCTTCAACTTTCTGCAATTGTGTATAGTAAAAGTACTAAGGCATGGCATCGACCCTTCTTCTACTATCAACTCTTCCAACTGCTCTAGTTCAGATAGTCTTAGAGCACATAACTGAGGAAATCAACCTTTTGAACAGGTCACTCTCATCCCGACAAAAACACCAAATAATGAAACTGACTTCAAATGATGTAACTTTTCTAGAATCGGGATTGGGTCTACTTCCATGCCACAACTCCATAGATATATATGTGAAAGGTGAGGAGGGAAACAATATTGATTATGAAACATCGGCATAGGCATTGCCAACACTAATTCCTTTAAATGAATGCAATTCAGAAAGATTTCTCCTTCATGACAATCAGCCACACAAGATTCTTGTCTATCATATAAAATAAGTGCCTTAAGGTTTCCTTTTAAACTTTAGTTAAGAAACGGAATACAGTTTCTATTATTTCTTTTTAGAATGATCTCTTCTCTTTGTATTATTCCTCGTAAATGTTGCTAGGTAATATACCACAGCCTCAGGAATGAAGCTAAATTACCACTCTTATATACAAAAAAAGATACCAAATTTAACAGCCAATAAAACGGGAACAATATTGATTGGTATAAACACCTCTCTTGACGAAGCTGTTCAACACGATCAGGACTCAGGTCAGTCGCATCATCAAGGAGTTCATTTGATGTTGCAATTAAAGCATCTTTCATTTGTTCCACATGGGTTGAAGCTTCTGGACAAAGCCCTAGCTGAGTAGATGCCAATGGGTTTCAAACCATTGAAGCATTTCTAGAAAAGAAAAAAAAAAAGAGAGAAAAGCAGTAATCATACCTTTATTCCATGACTACAGTTGGAACGTAATTCAGGAGGCAGACAACACTCTTCTTCTCTTCTACAAAAACTTCTATCCACAGATGGGGTTCTCAATGGAAAGTTAGATACTGATGGCTGAGGAGTATTTATTGACTGGTAGTGTTCCATCACAATTTGGTCGACATCAATATTTTGCATCACAAAGTGTTAACATGCTTGAGTTGATGTACTTTTACCACATAACGTTTTGCACAAGCATATATAAATCTTATGAAACAAGTTAAGTAGTTTTGATGTTTGCTGTCATGCAAATATGTTACAATTTACAAATACTACAAATACAAGACTAGCTTATTAACACCCAATACAACATAAGGAAAAACTATGTGCTACTTTCATCAACATATTACCTTAAGTATGCCATCATCATCATCATCATCATCAATATCATCAAGACATGCTACTCCAGATGCCAGCTGCTCAGCTGGGAATCCAGAATTCCCAAATGGTTTCTCCATACCATTTGAATGCAAGCAACTGTGTTCTGATTCTCTAGGGGCAGAGGAAGGGAAACTGGGAAAGGATCTTCCTGTTCCTGAAACATTCATTGGAATTTGATTTTGTCGACTGTTTGAATAAAAAGAACCATCAGTCCTAGATATAGTTTTGGATCTCTCTCTTGCAGAATACGAGCCATTGGTGCCACCATCATCAAGGGGGGAGTAACACCAGGTCTTGTGTAAGCATTATTTATTGAGAAAGTTGAAAGTACACGCCAAGCCTGCCAACATAGGATATCAATAATTAACATATATATACAATTAATGAAAAGAGGTCTATCTAAAAGGCTATTAACCAGAAACAAGGAAAACATAGGAACTATGATGAGATAAGTTGTTTATTGAAAGAAAAAGGAAAAACAAGAAGTGAAATCCTACATATCAAGCGGGAATGCATTAGTTAAATATTAATACCACCACAATTTTCCTTCAACAACATTACCTTTGTAATTTGAGGATCAGCCAAAGTGTGCACACTCACACTGGGAAATGCAATTGACCTAGGCAGAGAGTGAAGAAAGATTTTTAATAATTGGGAATAACTTAGTTGTAAGCAGATTCATGAAGACTAATAAGACCTCACAAGATTCCCATCATTGGAACACTCTAACTAGAAACATTAAAAAAATATATAATGCACATATCATTCAATGTTACTTGGGGTAGTTTGGTAGTATGAGAGTCAACCCTTACATAAGCGGAGGCCGCTCTTTTGTTCAAAGCTATTAATGAGAATATAGAACGAGCATTGGCAAAAGAAAAGAAAAAAAGATACTGGAAAAGCAAGACAATGTATTGTGGTAGAAAGCTATCCCTTGGAATCACTGAATATGTTAGATAGTTAGTCTTCAGAAGCTCAAGTTCTATAAACCAAACAACAGATAATACTAGGCCAAAGCAAAAGACAATCAAGGAAAGTAACAGAAGACAAGGAGATGATTGTTCTCGAAAGGAGTAAGATATAGCCACTAAACCTTGCAGCCCTATCTCTATTTCTTCTCGGCTTTAGACTTTCTAGAGCGTAAAGGATATTGCAGTTCAGAAACTTAGTCACGGACGGTGGACTCTGGAGCGCCTCTGCATGCTCTGACCAATTACTTTGAGGACATCTAGGTTTTGGCACTTCAGAGACACGACTACTGCATTTCAACAGTGGGTAACGAAGATCAAACAAAAAGAAGAAACTACCAGAAAGTTTTGGAATAAACCAGAGTGTACAAGGAAAAAATGAATCTTGCCTCATTTGATTCAAATTAATCATAGGAAATGAATAAGAAAAAAAGCGAAGAATTACATTTGAGATTCAGATGAGTCGTTTGCTACTTTAGCACTCCGAAGGCGAAACTATCAGGGAAGTTGGCGGGGCGAAGTGGAGGCCAAAATTGTCGCCACTTGCAATCGACTTGAGCTTGATTTATGCGATTTCGTACTGGCGGGACAAATTCCCTGTAATATTCGGAATTCTCAACCGCACAGAGAAACAATTAATTTTGAAACTTTACATTTTATTTGGATTTTCTCTTTCCAATTCCAACAGTACTATAAGTTTGCTTAAAAAATTAAAAAAATAGGGTGATTTGCTAGATTAGAACAAAATTAAGTGTTAATTATTGAAATAGAGCAAATGTTTGTAAATTAGTAGAATAGTTTTTTTAATTTATTATATACCATTTTGCCCTTTTGTAATGAGGAAAAAAAAAACGTTATTACGAAAATGCCATTAATGAAATTTGCCACATAAGCGATCAACTCTATCACATGGACAAAGTGCATTATGGTAGAGTTAGAGTTCCAGCGCAGTAGAGTCAAAATATGCTTAGTAGAGTTGACATTAATGAAATTTCGTGTGTAGTAGAGCTTAAATTACGTATTTACCCCTCAGTTATTACCTCATCTGCCGCGCATCCAACTGATTCCTCCATAAGTGACGCCATTGTAGCTTTCTTGAAGCTCCTTTACTTCTTCACTGCTCCTTTGCTTTTTCTGTTTATGTTTGGATCTATGGATCAAATCATTTTGGTTTGTGGGATATGGAGTTTTAATGAAAATCGATGGATATTTTCGGTGGACTAGTCGTACGGGTGTCGAATCATAGGCATTGTCGAAGATTTAAGACACGATGAATTTCTGGAGATGGTCTATGCCAATTTTGGTTTGGATGCACATTGTCATGAGCTAAAACTAAGCTACATGCCAAATGTTGTCACTCAGTCACTACTAGAAGATACTCCCCCTGTAATTGTGAGCAACGATAGATAATTGCAAGTGTTTGTTTCACAATTTCGTAAAGAAGCAATGCGTCTATGTGTCAAAATTACCACTATATCTCGTGTTTCAGTGAGTTACCCTGAAAAAGGTTAGTGTAGTTGGAGAAACGTTGACGAGAAATTCCAATGTAATTCGGAGAATGATGCCTCGTATGTTCGGTGTAGTAGAGTTGATCCGGTGTTTAGTAGAGGTGTACTAAACAATGAGCGTATACCAGAAAATGTGAAATATGAAGGTGAACATGCTGAGGATGAGGATGTGGAATTCAGATTCGACTGTTGCGATGATATGGATGGCGCAAGCTCGGATGATGAAGATTATATCAGTGTTCGTAGAAAATAGAAGGAAGAAAATAAGAAAAACCTGTCGGAGCAAGCAACGGGGTTGGATTTGAATGCTGAGTATTTGGACATAGAGATGTTAGCACTCGCATTGGTTGTTGGGCAACGATACTCATCAAAAAAAGAACTCATGACTAGGCTAAAAATACTTTCTGTTTTACAGAGGTTTGACTTCGATGTTGTTGCTTCATCGAAGACAGTGTTGGATGTGAAATATTGGGTACCAAACTGTCAGTGGAGAGTTCGAGCTTCACCTGTCGACGACGGTGGATGTTTCTTTGTCCGGAAGTATATGGGAGAACATAGTTGTTCTGTTACAGAGAGATCAGGTCGTGCACGACAAACGTCAACAGAAGTCTTAGGAAGGTTATACTTGGAATTCGTAGGTGGAATTGGGTCATCTGTTCTTCCTCAACACGTTGCTGATTCAATGAGCAAGCGATTCATTCTAAAGGTACAAACGTAATTTTACATCATGGTAGAGTTAATCTTCGTAGTAGAGTTAGATTGCAGTGCTGAGTTAGTCTGTGGATTACGTGTAGTAGAGTTAGTCTGTCGTTTGGTATAGTTGGCTTGCAGTGTAGTAGAGTTAAATTGCAGTGCTGACGTATTAGTAGAGTTGGACTGACAGTGTGGTAGAGTTGGATTTTGTGTAATAGAGTTAGGGTGTAGTGTGTGGTAGAGTTAGATTGCAGTGTAGTAAAGTTAGTGTGGCGTATGATAGAGTTAGTGTGACATTTAAATCTGACGTTTATGCAGATGAAGTACTGGAAAACACACCGTACTCTAAGCCAAGCACGAGCCCTAGTTACCGGAAGTTCGAAAAGTAGTTATGAGGAACTTCCATCGTACTTGTCTGCTATTAGAAGAGCGAATCCCGGAACTCTAATAAAGCTCGAAGTTGACGGGCATGACATGTTTAAGTTTCTTTTCATCGTTTTCGATACAAGTATTAGGGGTTTTCCCTACATGAGGAAGGTTGTTGTTGTCGATGGTACATTTTTGCTAGGGAAGTATAAAGGTACTCTATTAACCGCTACCATGCAAGATGGTAACTTCAACATATTTCCTATGGCTTTTGGTGTGGTTGATACCGAGAATGACGAATCTTGGAAATGGTTTTTTAGACAGCTAAACTGTGTGATCCCTGATGACAGAGAACTTGCCATCATATCAGATAGACATAAATCCATTGCCAAAGCCATAAAGATTGTGTACCCACTTTCTTCTCGGGGTATTTGCACATACCACCTACATCAGAACATTTTGTCGAAATTTAGAGGTGGCGAGCCCTTTAAGTTGTTCAAGAAAGCTGCCACCGATTTTAGGGTCGATGAATTCAACGCTATACTTGCTCAGATCCAGGTGTTAAATCCAAAGCTTCATGCCTACTTGATAAAAGCTGACGTGCGTTTGTGGAGTCGAGTGTACTTTCCCGGAAACAGATACAATTTCACTACGTCGAACATTGCAGAATTAATAAACCATGCATTATCAGAGGCAAGAACTTTTCCCATTGTCCAGCTTATAGATGCAATAAGGTCGATGTTAACGCGTTGGTTCGCGAAGCGGAAGACGAAGGCCACTCTAACATCAACTGTTCTAACAACATCTGTTGAAAAGCTCCTAAAGATAGAGTTACCATTGCACATAGTAGAGTTAGTCCCTTCATAGTAGAGTTAACAATCCCTTTAGTAGAGTTAACATTATTGTTATAAATGATAGACAAGGGTCGATGAAGCTAGACAGTACAATGTGCAGGACATAGACGAACACCAGGCTGTTGTTACGCGATCCGAAACTTCTCATTTAGTCAACTTGACTGAGAAGACGTGTGCTTGCAAGAGGTATGATGTCGAAAAAATTCCTTGTGTCCATGCCATTGTCGTTACTGAGGCTTGTAGAAGGCCGACGATCGAACTTACACATCCATACTATCACACGACCTACCTGTACAACGCATACTCTGGTAGTATCTTTCCAAGAGATGCTGCACTTCCCGTTCTGTTGGAAGTGAGTCGTAAGCTGTGTAATCCACCTCACGTACGTCAACAACCAGGAAGGCCAGAGAAATCACGGATAAAGAGCTGGTTCGAGTCTTCTCAGCCCGAAAAACGTCCAAGAAAAGTTTCAACTTGTTCATAATGTAAGAAACTTGGTCACAATGTCCGGACATGTAGTCAAAGCATTCATTCTTGAATAGAAGAGTTAACACTGCGTTTGGTAGAGTCATTTATTACGTGGTAGTGTTAACACTACGCTTGGTAGAGGTAGACGCGTTATGTGGTAGAGTTAGTCCTCTGGTTGGTCGAGTTAGTCCTCTGTTTGGTTGAGTCCTCTGTTTGTTCGAGTTGGATCAACTGTATGGTCGAGTTGGATCACCTGTATGGTAGAGTTAGTCCTCTGTATGGTAGAGTTAGTCCTCTGTTTGGTCGAGTTAGATCACCTAAATGGTAGAGTTAGTCCTTTGTATGGTAGAGTTATTCCTCTGTTAGGTCGAGTTAGATAACATGTATGGTAGAGTTAGTCCTCTGTTTGGTCGAGTTGGATAACCTGTTTGGTCGAGTTGGATAACCTGTATGGTAGAGTTAGTCCTCTGTTTGGTCGAGTTAGTCCTCTGTTGGTCGAGTTGGATCACCTGTTTGGTCGAGTTAGTCCTCTGTTTGCTCGAGTTATTCCTCTGTTTGGTCGAGTTAACAATACGCTAATGGTTTGAAAGGGAAATTACATTAACTATGCAAGATGAAAACGAGTACATAAACGAAAGAAATCAAAAACGAGTACATAAACGAAAGAAATCGAAAATGAGTACATATACGAAAAGAGTACAATAACGAAAACCAGTACAAAAACGAAAATGAAATTACATTCAACAACTAAAGGTTGGGAAAGATCTTTCTGAATTGGTAGAACCAAGTGCATACTTTACAAGCTTCGGCCATTGGTTGATCAATGTCTTCGGCATCGAATCCTTGAAAGAAGTGGAGAATCTCCAGTAATTCTCTATTGCAAGAACATCCTTCTCGACCATATGTTTTTTCGAGAAGTATTATTTGTTGCTCTCCTTGCCAAATGAGCGATTCTGGGTAACGAAAGATTTTGTTCTGGAGATGGTCTACGTATTCCAATGTTTCTACAACTGTGTCCTGCAGTAGACGTCTTAGGACTTCATACCCCTCCTGTCTTCTGTCTATTCCTAAACAGACTAGCACAAATCCATACAGTAGTGTGGCTTTTTCAGAGTCACCATTGGATGCTCTTTGCAGCAGTTCCAAACCACCATCACGATTTTCATTGACAAAGAACTCTGCCATACCGCTTCGGTATGTGGCTTCCACATTACCGGCATTGCATAGTCTAGTGAGAAAATTGTTCAGAAGAGACTTACTTCTCAGAGGGCCATAGAATGGAACATAACGTATATCTATGTTCCTTAGAACCTCATTCTCATCGCAAAAATCTTTAAATTCCTTCGACACGAGCCTGATACTGTAAATCTCATCAAGTCCTTCTGTTCCACATCGAGCTATGATGTTCGTCAAAGCACTGTTTGGTAAGTGCATGATATGTGCCTTGCGGACAACGTTGCTTTTTTTTGGTGAATCCATCTTTGTTCTTGAAATGTTTTTGAAAGCTTTTGAAAAGTTGAAAGGTGAAGATGGAACGTTTTGGTCAAGGAGAAGATGGATAGTTTAGAAGAAGTTTTTACAATTGGAAGGTTATTTATAAGAATTTGATTCTTCAATTTCCCTTCCTTTTTGAGTCTAATCGTTATTATGATAACATCTCGGAGATCGTGTCCAATAAACTTGATTTAACTTCCACGGCTAGTAGAAGTTGTAAACTGTTTAAATGTAGTTAATACGTAGATCGTGTCCATGTCTGTCATCCACTTAGTGGCACGAAACGTGGGTGTAGTTAATTCTCAGTTAGATCACATATAGATCACTAATTACTTGTCAATAACTAACTAATAGAGTTAGAACTATACAAATATATACTGAAATACTCTAGGACTATACAATATACACGAGTGTAGGACTATACATCGACTAAACAAAATTACCAATCAAGCTGGAGATCTTTGGTGGCTCTGATTAACAGGTTCTTATCACACTCGCGTGCATATGTTAGATCACTAACAGCAATTTCCGATTTTATGGGAAGTTCGTCTTTGAAATCAATGGCATATTTCAGCCGAGAGAAGTTGACGTACTCGTCGGAAAGACCTTCAAAGTTGCATCCGATGGCCAGACACTCGATCATCTTTACAACCTACACGCCACAGTCGCTAGACCGTTTATTATGTGGTACGCCCTTATTCACACGCACAATCTTATATTCTGCCGTGCTAATATGCGGTTGCATCTCCTTGGGTGAAACTCCTTGATCATCTTCGGAATCATCACGACATATGGTCTAAAAAAATGAGAACCATGAGAATGAACTCTATTACAAATGTAAATGTAACTCAGAATAACTCTACCAACGCGCAGACTAACTCTACCAACCCCCAGACCAACTCGCCCAAACAGGTGATCCATCTCGACCAAACAGAGGACTAACTCGACCTAACAGAGGACTAACTCTACCATACATGTTATCCAACTCGACCTAACAGAGGAATAACTCTACCATACAGAGGACTAACTCTACCATTTAGGTGATCCAACTCGACCAAACAGAGGACTAACTCGACCTAACAGAGGACTAACTCTACCATTCAGGTTATCCAACTCGACCAAACAGAGAAATAACTCTACTATACTGAATTTGAGTAACTTACATGCATGACTCTACCATTGCACCAGGGGAAGTGCAAGATGGGTCGGGATCGAAAAGGCGAATCTTTCTTTCGTTGAGATTAACTTCGAGGGCCACCCAGTGGATGTTTTGGAAATCATGAGGGATGTAGATGGTGTCCACGTTTCTCATCCACAGCTTCCTAGTGGCACTGAATGTGGGTGCAGTGCTGTCGAATACATCCTTAAACCCACCAGGCCACACAAAAGTATCCTCCTTTCCCAAGTAATCCCTTTCGTACGTGTAGCACCAAAAACCACAAAACAGTGGTTCTATGAAAGCTAGCCGATTACTCTTGTATGGACTTGGAGTTTGCAAGTATCTTTGCCGAAGGAGATTCATCCCGCAGCCAATATGCCATAAAAACTTTACTGTATTAGTGCTCTAATCTAACTCTACTAAACAAAAATTACGTCATAAGACACTTTAACTTACGCAATCGTGAAGCAAGCCAAATCGAGAGACATGCCAGTTCTCTTTTGGGCATATCAAGCGGAGGAAGAAATCTGCATTCAGACTGTGTTTCCCGTCGCCAGTGAGTTCCAATTGATGCTTCACATAGTCGCGTAACTGATGTACTTTTAATTTTGAAATCGGACCAAAAGGATCATAGACACTCCGAGAATGAATAACATTCTTATGAATCCACTTGACAATGGAACAACCTTGGAAAGGGGATACCTGTAAAAAGAAGGTACCAAACAGATGATTAACTATACTAAACAGATGATTAACTATACCATACATGTGATCCAACTCGACCAAACAGGTGATCTAACTCTACCATACAGAGGACTAACTCTACTATACAGGTGATCCAACTCGACCAAACAGGTGATCTAACTCTACCATACAGAGGACTAACTCTACTATACAGGTGATCCAACTCGACCAAACAGGTGATATAACTCTACTATAGTTGAATATGAACAGTACCTCGTTCTTAGCAAGGACTCGTGCCCGAGTCTCTTTCGGTAACACGTCTTCCATAAAGATTAACTCCTCTCATGTTTGTTTACCCTTTTCAGGAGTATCCACCAGGTTTATGACGTCAACTTGTGACACCCCTGGCTTAATTTTTTCCACATCGTAAGGTAGTTCTTCTTTTGACGGTTCTTCTGGATTCCTAACAACTCTTGATAACGGGCACAAAGGGTCAGATGTCTCCTGACTCTAGATAACCCATTTATTCTACAAAAAATATGAAAATGTCAACTCTATTTAACAGAACTATCAACTCTACCAGTAAGATTTATTTTTAACGGGATTACCTGGTCCAGTGGGATGGTATGTTTAGTGCTGGCTGGGGACACTTGTGTGTCCTCGAGGTGAGCATCCACATTTGTTGGTTTAATACCTGAACCTGCACTTGGTGTTTTCCCCCGAATCCGAGACCACAAGGGTAGGCTGTTTCCAAGGTGGTGTCTCTGAAGAGCAACTCAATATGTTAGATTCACATATGGTAGAGTTGGTAATAGTGGTACAGTTTGTTTTACTGGTTTGGAAGAGCTATTTTGAACACAATAACTGTTTTGTAGAGTTAAATATAACTCGACCAAACCATATAACTGTTCGTTTTATGTATATGTTTGTACAAAGATGTATGTAATGTTTGTTGTTTTTTGGTACATAATCAATCAAAGTAAGTCTCATTCAAAATAGAACTCTACGTACCGAATTAAGTTCCTCATTATTAGGGGAGTCGGGAGTACGGGTTGTATCGCCTTCTACGTCATCTTCGCGATTAACATCTTCAGGATGTAGGCTCCCTTCGCGATTAACATCTTCAAGAGTTCGATGTCATGAACTTGTCTGACCTCCACCCTCATCTGCCAAGCTATAAATTAGGGGTTGCGCTCTGCTCTCTTCTAGCCTAAGAATCCTCTCAATCATGTCTGTATTGTCTGAGGTGTTACGCTCAAGCCTATTCACGCGCTCAGTAAGCATTGTGGTCTCTGCCCTGGTATCAAACCTACTCTCCTCAAGACGATATATACGTTCAGCAACACGTTCTGATCGTGTCTCATCCTTTTGAAGGCTCTGGTCAGACCTCTAAGAGTGTCAAACAACACACTAGACTCCTCTGCCTTCCGCTTTTTCTTTTTAACGACTCTCACCACATCATGCATGGTGGTGGAGTCAACCATCATAATCTGAATTCTCTTCTTCACTTCTTTTTTGTGTTTTTTCTCTAATTTATTGTGTTCTTTCTCTACTTTATTGTGTTTTTTCTCTACTGTATTGTGTTTTTTCTCTTTTTTATTGTGTTGTTTCTCTTTCACTTTCTCCACCTGAACTTTTGAACTAGCACTACGCTTGCTCATCCTCTCCTCGACATAAGCATCCGCCTTCCTCTTATTACTTTTGTCCCAAGCGGATTCATTTAGCCTGGAGGCAAATATGTCTCCAAGCATGGTGTCAACTTTGTGGTCTGCAATATCGTTTGGCCATAGAGGCATTATCTCCAGAGGCTGTGTAGTCATGTGCTTAAGACGTACCTGGTAGACGAGAAGATGCAATTTATTATTGAACTCTACCACTCTACATTTTACTCTACGGATAACTCTACTACACGTAAATGAACTCTACTATACTTATAAAATTGAACTCTACTATACTTGAAATCAACTCCACATTACTTGAAATTGAACTCTACCATGTATGTATAGTGGAGTAAATGAACTCTACTACAAAAGGAATTTACCTTTCCATTATTATTTGCTAGCTCCAACTTCACCAAGTCCTCGAGGTCAATGGTTTGTTTTTTGATGGGTCTCCATCGTAGAATGGGGATGTCACCTGCTCTTTTCTCCCCAAATATTTCTGCGATTATGGGGATGGACTCAAATGCCCATATCAGAAGTGCGTGCACATACCCGTGTATTGTGTAATTACTGTCTGTTTTGCATCCTGCCAGTTTGATCGATTTTATCAGTTCTAGAAACACCACTCTTCCCCATGGATGCCTCTCGAACATCTCAAAATCTGCAACCAACTTTGCAGTACTAAAAGGGAGCCTATTATTTGTGTGGCAACCAAAAATTCCTACATTCAAAACCACTAGCAAGCCCACCATCTTCCTTTTCTCGAAAGACCACCCTCTACATTTCCCCAATATTTCTTTCAACTCTACCCATTTTGGTCCTTCACCAACCCCTAAGCCAATATCTTCCCAAAGTTCTCTGTGCGCTTCATCTGCCCCATTAGAAGCCATCTCGAAGTTCTCTGTACGCTTCATCTGCAATTAAGCTGCGTTATTTCAGCAAACTCGTGCAGAGAAAACCTCGTAGGACGAGCTCCAAACAACACCCAAATCTCATACATCTTCTTAGTCACTAGTCGATTCATCAACAGGTACTGTATATGCCTACCTGTAAAGTTGAATTCGGAATCTGCTAGTTTCAGAAAAACCCCTAAGCAAGAGTTCTCTTTGATGTCTACGTATGCATCCTCACCAATACCCTTGATCATATTACTGATGTATTTTAGATTGCAGAAATGGTTGATGCTTTGATTCTTCATCACCTGTACACCGTGTGTGAGAAATTTCTTCGGGTACTTCTTGTCTGCCATATCTAAAGATGAAAGAAAACAAACGATAAGCATTATAAAACCCAACTCAACCAAACTACAACGCAACAATACATTCTTACAATCTAACTCTATTACATTACAAACCAACTCTACCTCTCTTAAATCTAACTCTATCACACGTCATACTAACTCGACTACACTACAACCTAACTCTATTACACTACATACCAACTCTACCGCACACTACAACCTAACTCTATTACACTACATACCAACTCTACCACACGGAATCCAACTATACCGCATACTATAACATAACTCTAATACACTACAAAACCAACTCTACCTCTCTTAAATCTAACTCTATCACACGTCAGACTAACTCGACTACACTACAACCTAACTCTATTACACTACATACCAACTCTACCGCACACTACAACCTAAATCTATTACACTACATACCAACTTTACCACACGGAATCCAACTATACCGCATACTACAACCTAACTCTATTACACTACAAACCAACTCTACCTCTCTTAAATCTAACTCTATCACACGTCAGACTAAGTCGACTACACTACAAGCTAACTCTACTACACTATAATCCAACTATACCCCCTACGACCTAACTCTACCCAACATCATACTAACTGTATTACACATATCATATCGCTTCTTCACCCTTACACTCACAACTAATTACGAACTATATCACATTGGCTCAGACTGGGGAAGAAATCTACTAGACATAGAATAAGTTAGTGAAGAACAAAAACCCAAATGTCGCAAAATTGAAAAATCGAAATCTCGCAAAATCGAAAAACCCAATGTCTACGTCAACCCTAAACCCAAATGCCCTTATGAAAAAGAAGAAAAAGCAGAAGAGGAGCAGAGGATAAAGAAAAGAAGAAACTTACCGACAATGAAGACGACGAGTACGAAGAACAAGATGAAGAAGAAGACAACGAGTATGAAATACAGCGAAGAACACGTTGAGTAAGACGAGGAAGAAACAAAATCAAGAGAAGTTAACGATGACGGTTTACACTATAGGTTTCTTTCTTTTTCGGGTATGAAACTAACCTGAGAAGAAGAAGAAAATAGAAGAAGACATCAGTTTTTTGTTTCAAGAGTGTAACCGTAATTACACCCTTGACGCTTTCTTTTTTTTTGACAAAAACTATTCTAGTAATTACACTATAATTTTGCTCTATTTGAGCAATTCTTTCAAAAAAATATAATATACTAGAATAGAACACAATTTACACTTACTTCCATCACGTAAACTTTTCATCTTCATACTTTCATCCCGCCTTTCACTCAGTTTCTACACTTTTATATATTTACTTAACAATAAAACTCTGCTTTTTCCTCTCATTTTCTCAACTATGATTTTTTTCTCTTGCGACTTCATCACAGACTTGTTAATCCTCGTTTTTATACGCCAATTTCATATTCGAAAGAAGTATGGTTACATGTTTCTTTGCATTTCCGGTTTTAATGTTGTGAATAAATCCTAATCTCTCAGTCAAAATCAACGGTTTGAAATAGGTTCTAATAATGTATTTTGGAAATTTGAACCATAAACGACAACGCAAACTCAAAGTCGAAGGATTCATAGTTATAAATTTTTGTTTTGTTTCACAAAGTTTACTCGAAAGAAACTCTTTGTTTATATCTAACCACTAAATATCACTATGTACATATTTGCCATTGTGGTTGATAGAGTCACTTCTTATTTAGGTATACACTACATTGTTATATTAGGTTGTACATAGTTCTATATTTGAATATATATTTGTAACACATTTTCATTATAGTGTGTACATAGGTATTAGTTATGTGTTTGTAGTTCTGAATACTTGTAAATTGGCTACTATTGTTATTATTTGATTTGTTTTCTGTATAATAACAGTTTCAGCATGACGGAAAGGAAGTATCCCTCAATTATACTGGAAAGAGAATCAAGCAGGAGTGCTATTCTAAACGTGAACCACACTTTGGCCAAAGTTCTCACTATTAAGCAGGTTGGTCAAGATGTATGGGACTATTTGCGGGGATCTCCATTGGGTGTCATGGTCAAACTAGTTGATGCAAAGTTCCAATGGAGCGGAAAGCTAGTAGAATACTTTTTGTCTCATCAATTGGTTGTACCAAACATGGCTAAGCTCTGATACTTTTTTCCAAGGCAACCCAATTAGGTTCTCGCTATATGAGTTTGAAGCTATAACGGGTCTTAACTGTAATCAATTTCCGGTTGACGGTAACCTTGCTATCGACCATAGTCCATTGTGGCTTCAATATGGATTTCCTGTAGGCGAAGGGGCTACTTTCACGGAGATCACCTCTGCTATTAATAAAAGTATAATTGAAAGTTGGTCATTTAAAACTAGGAAGATTCTTGCTCAGTTAGGTATTTTACATAAAACCATTGAGGGTATCAATAAACTAACTAAAATGGATTTGAATTCAGCCAAGAGAGTCTTGGATCAGGAATCGTTTGAATCATATCCATGGGGTTTTGTAACATTTTTTTGTCTATTGAACTCTATCTAGTCGGTTGGCTCTACCAAAGTAACTCTTCATGGCTTCTAGTTTCCACTACTGGTTTGGATATACGAGCATGTCCTGTTATTAGGTGAAGTGGTTGGAAATGCACGAGGTAATTAGGAAGACCCCCTGATACTTAGATGCCTTGCAGGTCAGTGTAAAGGGTTTAATGTTGAAAAGAGGCAAAAAAATTTACCGAGGTATAAATGTTGCAACATTCTTACGTGTGTTAAGTCATATTACGACTGGTTAAAATGAATAATCAATAAGTCCTTATACATGCAACTTCATGTGATCCACATGTGTTATGTGGTTATAGAAGATAAGTACACAGTTTGACTAGTTAGGGCGGCTGATGATAGGCTAGATATGTTGTTGGTCAATTTGAGAACTTTGCAACTTGATAAGTCTGGTTGGGATGATCCCGGTGCTCCCGCCATATCGCATGGAAAGCAGAAAAACATGAAACATAAGATTAATGATGTTGATGGGGAAGCTTCCTCATCTTCTAGGGTAGTTGTTGAGTTGGGCGGTCTATGAGACTGTACGAAGTTGCTACAAGATAGTTTTAACGAGTTCTAAGGATGCTTTTAAAGAAGGTTGGTTGATCTTAAGGTCTCCCAAAGTGGGAGAAAAAATGAATCAGCCGGTTTAATGGAAGCCATTAACCAAAGGATTGGACCAATTGAGGTAAGGATGGGAAGTCTGACAAAGCAAGCACTTCTTCAGATATAGAGGCTAGATTAACAAAGATTGAAGAAAGTGTTAAAGAACTGTTAGTGGGGATAAAGCTTATTAACCCATGTTTCCTTTATACAAACCCCACTTTTTTTGAAAATGTTTAATCAAACAACAAAGAGGAAAGTTACGCCATGCACACTGAGGATGAAGGAAATAGCGAAGATGAACCGGTTAGTGGAATAACTTTTTACGTACATACCGACATACTAACATAATATGTCATTGTAGTTTACATATCTATATCAGTGTCCATACCAACATATGCAATTTTTTTATTTTACATACATCGTAATTGTTCACTTGTGGTTTTTGTAATCCTGGATGATGAATGATCATATAGGCAAAGATGGTTTAATCGTTTGGATCCTAGCATATATATTATAATTTCACACTGGAGCATTTCAAGCCTAATTGCATTTCACATGGTTCTTTTCTCGTTTGGGGGCCTAATACATTTAGGGCAATAAAACATGTGATTGATTAGACTTTCATTTTTGTCCACAAGCATTGTATGGTAGCAGTTTCATATAATATCATAATTTAACGTATCATATACGCCACTATCGAATAATAAAAATTGAGTTACATGTTTTGATATGTCTTAACAAAAAAAAATTTACAATGGTAATACCAGCAAATATACCAATGGATTTATGTTTATTTGAAGAGCTATAATTCTTGGAAAGATGACCCCAATTGTTGCAAAAGTCACAACGAGGAGGTAATCACGTGAAATAGACAACAATGAAAAATTATGGGTAACGACCAACAACCAAATGAATCTGTTTAGGCAAAGGCTTATGGAGATTTACCTCAATTAGGATATGAGCAACATCAAGACGGTAGCACTTCCAATTTTGTTGGCCAAGAATCTTAAACCACGATAAGAAAAAAGATGACCTGGAACAGCTGAAAGATCAACCCACAAAGGAAAACAAGATGAGTCAGGATTATGAGAAGCAGTCTCATGATACTATTCACACACTACTAAGGGAACATCACCAATATGCCAGAACTTGCGATGAAGAACACGAGAACGAATAGAAGCATCTTCAATTTTGAAAAGAACCGCAAAAGATCGAAGGAAATGAGCATCAATCTTTAAGTTCTTCTTCAATCCAATCCCTAATCCAATACTATCTTTAAGTTCTTCGTCAATGCATACAATCCCCAATAAAGTGACCAATTACATAGCAATTCCAAAGTGGAGTTGAATCCGCAAGAACCTCTTTGGGAATCAAAGCTGAGATGGTATGATCGTAGGACAAAAGGAGAAGTAGCAAATTGAGTAATAGAGGTTGATTTCTTTAAAGCAGAACTCCAAGATCCAGAAGAAATTGCAATTGGAACGAGATTAATAACTGGAGAAGAAGAATCTCAGGGAGAAGGCGAAATGGAGGAAACATCCTCCATAACCAAAACCGGGATCAGAAGAGCGCTCGATTCAAGAGAATGAACAAAGAAAAAACCCTTCCTTAGCGTTCTTTTCATATGTTTTGATTCACTTAGTTTGTTCTTTGTGATTTCGTTTTGCATCTAAACATTTTGAATTGTAGATAAATTATTCATATAAATAGGTTAAAAAAGTTATTCATATAATTACATAACACGTTAAATATGTTATAATAAAATAAAACATAAAAATTTGATAACGGTGTTAAATAATATCAATAACAGATATAAAACATTATGAAATATATGTAATTGTAAAAAAAAAAGCTAACATCAAAGGATTTAATAAAAGTAGTGAAATTCACTATTTAAAGTGACATACCTTTTATCACGTGTGATGTCAAGCGCTTAACTAAACGCTACTATATCGTTAGATAACATTTTTTCGATGTTACCAAAACCTGTTTTTCCTGTAGTAAAAATTACCAAAGTATGCCAAATATTTGCGAAGTATGCAGAAGCCTTGACTTGCGCAGCCCAAGTCAACGTGGTAGCATAATTGCAAATATTTTATTCTCCATACTCACAAGTAAAAACACTTAAGTATTATTCAACCAACAATAAGTCCATAATATTTTCGTCCCAGTCTAGTCATTCAACCCAAATCTTGTCTCAAACTTGTCATCTTCGAGGATTTTTATATGTCAATCTAGGAGACATTTTTATTTTGAATTTTAATCGACATATTATATTATTGGATAAAATTAGCTTATGATTTGGACCGAGTAATAAGTTTTAATCTTAACCATTAGTTTTAATTTACTTTTAAAAAATGATAGTTAAATTTAAAAATCTTAATCGTTTTCTATCACATAGAGTATATACTCAAATACACTTTTATTTATTGATTTTTATTTAAGTTTGGAAATTGAAAAATATACATTCTCACAAATTTTTTAACTTTTAATTATATTTTTCTCTTAAAAATTTGTTACGGATACATCCAATTTGACATGAATCTTATTTTGAAATTATTGATCTATATAACATTTTGGAGTTAGCACCAACAAAAAACATTATATATTATATTTTTGGGCATTGTGGTATTTGAGTAGGTTACTGCTAAACCAATTGGGTTCAAGTTTTCCTAGTATGCCATTTATCCATTTAGGTGGTTGAAATTGACGAGTATGAATCGCCAAATGAAGGTTCATATTTGACAAAAATATACTTTAGTTGACCTTGTGAGTGGCCCCATTCATTGGATTTGAAACTCGATGGTGTTGATGTAATCTCGTCGGATCTCTGAAGTTTGGGTAATCAAGTGGTTTTGGTATCGATGGTGATTGTTGATTTGGCGTATAAACCACCGATGATAACGAAGACTGTCCCATCCGTTATTTATCCAGATTTCTAATTGTCTTTTGTACTATACGTTTGTATTACAAATTAATTATTTTTTTTAACAAAATAAAAAGAATAATTTGTTAAATAGAATAATTTGTTATTAAATTAGAAGCTACATTTGTTGTATTAAACTTGTGTTTAATGCATTCCGTTAATACATTTTGACAAAAATAACCTTTCTAAATATTACAGTGTGTTTAATGCGATCCATTAATACATTTGGATTAAATTTTAATTTTAGTTTAGTGAATTACTCAAATTTACGAAATTTAAGTAATATGTTTAAATCATCTAATTGATAATAATAGTTTAGAATATATATATATATACTAATAAAATGAAGGTTTCGAGACTTTTTAAGCCATCCACATCAGTTTTTTTAATCTCTTTTAATGATGTCATGTCAGCATTAATTTTCTAAAACAATTCTTAAAGAACTCACTTAGTGACTCACCTTTTAAACATCTCACACTATATGTTTAAGCGTTAGTTTTATTAAAAAATTGATGGAAACTAAATGGGCATTGATCCACAATATATTTAAAAGTGATAAATGTTACTGAAATTAATCACAAAAGTTTCTCTTCCAATTTTCTAACGTTCCCTACTGCAAGTATTTGTCTAATTCGTTTAATCTTTAGTGATTTCTTATATTCTCATTTGTCTCAAACTAATATGGTTCATATGATAAAACAACCCCTAGTGTTTTCCCAGAAAATCACCAATGTCAAATATTATTGACTCTTGCTTTATTAGGTACAACAATCTGAATAACTCTTTTTTCTTTTTGTTACCCTTAAATTCGTTGTCTTCCTTTCTTCCTTTCGAGATTATACTGCTAAGCGGATTTTGAAAATTGTTTGATTGATTTTAACATCTATAGCTTCCATATTTGTTCGTTTAATTATTACTTTACTATGAGTTCTTGCAGTGATCCAAACGAAGCAACAATGGAGAGTAACCAAAAAAAGTAAAAAATCATAATTCACGGACTAAATTTCACAACTTACATGTTTTTAGTGACCAATTTATATTATTCCCCAAAAAAATGACTAGCTTATAAGTTCTTTAATCTGTCATCTATTGAGAAAGGTAACATCATTTACAATTTATAAATCACGGAATTTTTTTGTTAAAAGTTTCTTAAAAACACTTTTACATTGACATGTCGTTCAATATTTTTGTGTTGATGCTTATGAATATTTTTTATATTAAATTATTATATTATCTTTATACTGTTAAACAATTAAGCTACAATAGATATATTATTTGATATATGAATACAAGCAAAGCAAAAGAATCTATTAAAAATGACATTAAAAATAGAAAACGACAGTATGATGTATGAATCAAAATCACAAACATAGATAATTTAAAAGAAACAAAAGAATATGAATATATGACCAATGCTCACAGCTATCTCGAATCTACAATTGCAGAATTTAGGCCTTCGATTTTGTATGTCTTGGTCTCTTTTTGATGTGCTTTTCCTTTTTCAAGCCCATTTTGTTTAATATTTTTTTTGTTCCTTATAATTTATCTAAACTTTTTAATACATACAAGAAGAATATTAAAGGCATTGAATTCCTCCTCTTTGACTCCAAAGTACATTGAAATCTATTTCTTCTAAATATACAACACTAATTTTTTCGTATCAATACGACTGCAGGAAACTTACTTTTACGTCTTTTAGATGTAATAGGTGAGCTCCGCATAATTTCAGGTGACAACCTCCACTTGATATCCATTAAAGAAATTACACCTCAAGTACATAACACAAGATCAAGTGATAGAGTGTTTCTACACCTCCAACATCTAGAGTAAGCCCTCGCAAGCTTTACGGTGAATACGTCTCTCTCTCAAGATAACGACCTATCATTTAATATCCAGTGGTGACACAATCCGTGTTAGCTTATGGGGAAACATTGCCAAAAATTTAGGACCCGATGGAATAACGCACACATCAAGCCAAAAGTGATTCTCATCACTACTATGAACCCAAAATCTATAGGAGGTATATTCAATTCTCTGTTCACTAATCCCAAATACAACGACAACTTATATTCGATCCCACCACACACCTAATTTTCCTACAGGTACTGTAACCCTAAGCTCGACATCAGCTACCCGCCTCTTTTTTGACAATGACGTTGATGACACCAAATGTTTTTTCAAAAGGTATATTCTCTGATGCTATTGCATGATTACCATCATTTCCCAATGATAGCCAAATCGGCAATAACATAACAACAAAAACACATTTCAGCTTGTCTCAAAATGACAAAAAACCTCCGACTAATTCAAGCGCATCATCCTCCATCACAAAACTGGAAATTGTGACTATCAAAGAATTACAATAGTATCTGCAAAGTGAAACTCCATAGACTAGTCCCTTTTCAAAACTGATAACCCTACAAGTTCTAAACTCTGTAACACAGTCGTCGAGATTATTAATTACTTTCCAATGACAAACAAACAAGGCGGCAAGCTTTATCTGTCTTGCTAAAATAGATGCCATCGACGAACAATATGGTTGGTACTACATCTCGTGCAGTAGCTGTAACACAAAGTTGGGAAAATTCGGCTCCTCATTCTAATGCAACACATGTCTAAAGTACAACAATGTCGGCCTCATCAGGTTTGCACACTATGCTTTCATTTGAAAAGGAGATGTCCAACACAAACACAAACTAAACAACAAATAATTGTATCCAAATGGATGTGTAGGTACCGCTATGAAGTAAGGGTCCTTGACCACAACAAAGACACAACAACATTTTTGATTTTTGATCGTAAAGGGACAAACTTTGCAGGACAGAAAGCTTCTGAAATTGTAAATGCATTCATCGAGGTATATTCAATGCCCTTGCACCTCAAAAACACATCTACCCTTCCATACAAGTAATAACCAAACTTTGTTACCTTCTTACCCAGGGAGATGATAACAATGAAGCACTAAAAACTAAAACTCCTGAAAGTTTAAAACACATTATCGGCCAAACTTGCAAATTCCAGATCAAAGTGTCAATGTACAACTTCCAAGCTTCACGTCAAACTTTCACTGTCTCCTATATTATTCCAAACGACGTTGGCTTGAACGACAAGATGTACAGAATAATCAACCCCATATCTGCTGACTGTGCAATTCTTTCCAAGACTCGGAACACACATCCAAACGAAATATCCGATGAAGACGTGAAGAACGAGAAGCGCCCCTGTCTAGACAACTAAACCAGCTTATTGACCTCACATTACAAGTTGTTTATTTGATTTAATTTAAAATCATTCTCAATGTTACAAGTTTTGTCAATTTCCTGTCCCTCCATACTGTTCACAAGTTCCATCTTATTTCCTATTTTTTGGTTTAACGTTGCACTAATACGAGATCACCATTCTATAAAATTACTTTCACTCAATATTCATTACTATCCAAATGGTGTGTTTTGTTGAATACTCAGTACATTAATAAAGTCATGCAAATTTTATTGGATCTATCATGACACAAATCTGCAAATGGCTTCATTAATCAAAGATGTAGATAATTTGTTGATAAAGAGATTGCATGAAATAAAATAATTTATTGTAAGCTAAGATGAACTATATTTATCTTTTTTTTTACATATTTGAAAAACCTAAATTGAATATGAACCGAGTCAAAGAAAAAAACTTTAATAGGTTTCTTTAAAATGAAATTTCTTTAGAATATACAATTTTCATAATATATTATATAATCAATTAGCTTATATATCATAATTTAGATATTATATATTTGGAAAAATACTAATATTAAACCTTTTATTATATATCTAGATTTTGTCATTCATAAATCAAAACCCTCTAATTACCTAAAACTGAACCTTCTTCTTCGTCCAATTCTTCATCTCTTTTTATTAAATAAATCCATTTCGATTTTGTTAAAACAAATCTTTGAAAATAAAGGTTTTGTTTTACATTTTAAATATATATTTATGGACCAAAGACTATATAATATGTAACTTAATCTTCGTTATTCGAATCGAAAGACCTTTGAATGTTCATATTACACGTCGGTTGATTTACAGTGATGAAGTTGTTTAATCTTCTATTGAAACTATACATATTCACCACTTTTGGATGTCCATAGTTACTTTTTATTTTATTTTTTATACTATCCAAAATAACTGGGTTGAATATCTTATATACATGTCATTTTTCCGTTTAGTTAATCCAACTAATAATTCTGATATCTAAAATTTGTTCGTTTTCTCTTAATTTAGACAAGCTATAAAAAGATTTGAGGTTATTGTATCTTATCGATCTAACTATTCGAAAAGAATAACATCTTATGCAATTTGGATATTTCAATGACATATTTTATAAATAAATACTACTTCATAAAAGATACATTCTTAAATTGTTCTTCAGATAATATTATAAGTATTTTCTTCAAATAATTTAACACATGTACTTCATAATTATAACTCATAACTGAAAAATTGCACTATTTGTCTTCAAACATTCAAAGGACGAGATGCCAATAATAATCTAGCCCGCAACCACATCTACCACCATGATTGCATAATAAGTTGGCTTAACACAAATAAAAATTGTCCAATATGTAGGCAACATATCTTTAATTTTACCATTCCAAATAATAATAAAATTATTCATTTCTGATTCACATACGTTTCATTTCAGAAATACAATGCAAATCATAAAATTTGACAAGTTACCCAACAAATAAACTACACATAAATGTTTCTAAATCAAAAACCGAGCGTAACCCGGTCAATCCCTAGTTAGAATAAAAATATATACATACAAACTACTAAATCTTAAAGAACGTAATATTATCATGTCTCCAATTTTTACTGAGATAATAAGACACAACTATATCACGTGATTCTCTTTTGTTGAAGGATAAACCAAAGGAAGAAGAAGTCTAAAGACTCATCTAAGGGTAAATGAAGATTGGTCTTAAGCTTACCATCGTTTTTGGTACCTGAGATGAAACTTTAACACATATTCGACTTTATATGGGCTTTAGATTATTACATTACGTGTAGTGGCCCAATCAATCAGTAAAAAAAAGAAGCTCAATTAATGGAGCAAAGAGTGTAACTTGGCCTTATAAATCCTTTTACCCAAAATCTCTACAATGTGAAACACTGAGCTGAGGATCTCTCTCTCTCTCTCGGTCTCGCGCTCTGTCTTCCTCAGATCTGATCCTCTGCCAGTTTCCGCGATGCCGTCTTCCTCCGCCGTTGTATTTCTTCTTCTCGTTTCTCTTCTCGCACCTACGTACGCATCGGATTCAGATCATAAGGTTTGAGTCGGATCTTCCGTCGTTTTTTTGTTTCTAATGCAGCTCGAATCGATTACTGTGTCGGCAGATCTCGTGATTTGCATGGTGTTTGAATTTTTTTCGTCTTGTATGGATCTGTTTGTCTTCGGAGGGGTAGGATCCGCGAGCTTCTATCCAATTGCTTATTCGTTGCAAGTCTAGGAGTAATTTTTTGTATTTATTGTGATTTAGGCTTCTCGCAATCTCGACTTTATAATTAAATTTTGCGATGACATTAAGATTCTCGTTTCTTTGATACTCAGAAACCTAAGTAGTCTGTGTTTGGTGTTCAAACACGTGGATCAGTATTGAGTAATGTAATTGACTGGCAATTAATCATTACTTTCCATGGGTGATCTGATCCCTGAAGTGAATTCCTTTTTTTGCGCGCTTGTGACAATTTGAGAGCAGTAGAATTGACATATGCACCTACAATTTCTTGTTGGGTATATCTGTTTCTGGGGATGTATCTATCATCTACGACATGTAGATGTTGTAGTTCTGTGGTCGGGAAAAGTAACTGTATAAAAGTTCTCTAATTTGATCGAAATTGTGATATTGAAAGGGTCACACCTGCCTTCGTTTGCCGATGATTAGTTTTAGCCCAAAATTGTTCTTGCCTTTTGTGATATTTGAGATCATAAGATCCAAGGTTTCAATGCTTTGTGCTCCTTCTGTCTTATTCTTGCAAGAAGTAGTAAAGTTAACCTTGTATGTGCATTATACTTCGATTCCAACTAGACTTTTGCTTTCGCCATTTTCAGTATCAAGCTGATGAACAGGTTACCCTGTGGGTAAATAAAGTTGGTCCATATAATAATCCACAAGAAACGTACAACTATTACAGTCTTCCATTTTGTCGCCCATCTGGAAACAATGTTCACAAATGGGGTGGTCTTGGTGAAGTTCTTGGTGGAAATGAGTTGATTGACAGTGAAGTTGCAATAAAGTTCTTGAGTATGTTTTAATTCTCATACTAGCTTCTGTTTCATACCATTTATCTTACTTGCCTCTAACTACAATACCTTTTTCTGTTTTCCACAGAGAACGTGGACAGAAATGTCATCTGTCAGCTTGAACTTGATGATGCTAAGGTCAAGCACTTTAAAGATGCTATTGAATCTAGCTACTGGTTTGAATTTTTTATGGGTATGTTTCACATTTCCTTTTACATGCTCCCACTGAGCATTTAAAAAAAGGGAGATTTAATATTTTAGAGAAGATATGTTGCAGTGTATAAATTTGCGGAAACACTTTGTATTTGCTTAGTTTGCTTTAGGCTGTTTTTTCGTCCTTAAATCAGAAATATATGTATATATTTCTTCACTGCTTTACCTATGATTTACGGCAATTGAGGTTGTAGGATATATAGTGTTACACATGTTTATTTTTTCTCGCATTAATGGGGATGGAAGGAATAGAACTTCTTTGGATTGCTAACCTTATTTCTCACTCTTTTTCTGTGGTATCTTATTTGCATGTACTTTCATTGGGTGGTTCCTAATTCAGATGATCTACCTTTGTGGGGTATGACCTTTGTATACTTACACGAAACATTGAAATTTTATCAGTCTCTTTTTTAGTTTTAGATAGTTTTAATTTTGTCTCGCTGCTGATGTAGGCTTTGTGGGTGAGTTGCATCCTGAAAAAAATAGTGAAAATGGCAGGCATATCCTCTACACACACAAGAACATTATTGTCAAATACAACAAAGACCAGGTCAGTTGTTGCTACGCCAAAAAGCAATAGTATGGATATTATGTACATGCTGTGATCTTCGTTAATTGTTCTTTTCACCCATTATTTGTTTATTTTAATAGATCATTCATGTTAATCTCACACAAGACAACCCAAGGCCTTTGGAAGCAGGAAGAACAGTGGATTTGACATATTCCGTGCAATGGATTCCAACAAATGTCACATTTGCTCGCCGCTTTGACGTATATCTGGATTATCCGTTTTTTGAACACCAGGTACTGTAGCGTTCAATGTATTAGTCTTTAACCCTTCCGCAATAGTCTTTGATTCAGATTTGCTCACTTTTTATAATGCAACTCATTAATGCCACATTTCCTACTTCTTCAAAACTGCAAGCCCTAACTATTCTTACAAGAATATAGCATATTTTTTACTTCCATTTCTTTAATATTTCTGTTCAAGCTTTCTAATATTTTATTTTTTTGCAGATCCACTGGTTCTCTATCTTTAACTCATTCATGATGGTTATTTTCCTCACTGGTTTGGTGTCAATGATATTGATGAGGACTCTTAGAAATGATTATGCTAAATACGCTCGAGAAGATGATGATCTTGAGAGCTTGGTGAGGTTTCTTCAACACTATATTTGTCAATAGCTACACAAATGTTTTTGCTTTTACTACTCTCTAGGCAGTCTTTCAAACACTTCCTTCTTAAATTCTAATTGCAAAGCTGTATAACCATATCTGAAGTTAGTATTGATGTGGACAGGAACGAGATGTTAGTGAAGAATCTGGTTGGAAACTTGTGCATGGAGATGTGTTCAGGCCGGCAAGTAGTCTAGTTCTTCTCTCAGCTGTTGTTGGCACAGGTGCACAGTTGGCGTTGCTGGTTCTTCTTGTCATATTAATGGCCATCGTCGGAACTCTCTATGTTGGGTATGTATTGTGCTCTTATCTTTTCTTTTGACCAAGTTTTTGGTTTTGTTGTTTCCCTTATAATGTTTGTAATATCTTTGGTTCTGTTGTATATAGATTTTGCTCACCTCGTAGTTTATGTATTTTAGGAGAGGAGCAATTGTCACAACTTTCATAGTTTGCTATGCACTGACATCCTTTGTCTCCGGTTATGTGAGTGGTGGCATGTACTCAAGAAGCGGGGGTATGACTCACTCTACTTGGCGGATCTCTTTTATGTTTCTTTCCTCTCTAACTGCGTAAGTAATTTAAATGCTGGTTCATTCAGGTAAACAGTGGATCAAGTGCATGGTCCTCACGGCTTCTCTCTTCCCCTTTTTGTGCTTCGGAATTGGCTTTCTCCTTAACACAATTGCCATATTCTATGGATCTCTTGCGGCTATTCCTTTTGGGACGATGGTGGTTGTGTTTGTAATTTGGGGTTTCATTTCCTTCCCCTTAGCCCTCCTCGGGACTGTTGTTGGAAGAAACTGGAGTGGTGCTCCAAACAATCCATGCCGTGTGAAGACCATTCCACGTCCAATCCCTGAGAAAAAATGGTACTTGACTCCATCGGTTGTCTCCCTGATGGGAGGTTTGCTACCCTTTGGAAGCATTTTCATTGAGATGTACTTTGTCTTCACATCCTTCTGGAATTACAAGGTAAAAGTAGTTGCTTCCTAAAAATACAGCCCAATCGGTAAATGCTGCCCTCAATAACTGCTCTCCAAAAGACCCACAACAGCTACAATCTGCTACATTAAGAACTAGGCTAGTTGTAGTAGACTTATATCTGAAGTTTGAGGACCCGAAGTAACATTTGGTTATTTTCTGATTGATTGTTTTATTTGTTCGACAGGTCTACTATGTGTATGGATTCATGCTGTTGGTTTTTGTGATACTCGTCATAGTGACGGTATGTGTGACAATTGTGGGAACTTATTTCCTGCTGAATGCAGAGAACTATCACTGGCAATGGACTTCGTTTTTCTCTGCTGCTTCGACGGCTGTTTATGTCTACTTGTACTCCATCTATTACTACTACGTAAAGACCAAGATGTCCGGATTCTTCCAGACAAGCTTCTACTTTGGATACACCATGATGTTCTGTCTTGGCCTTGGAATCCTTTGCGGTGAGCTCACTCTCTTCATTCTCTGCAAACTAACGAATGGTGTAATTGATTTGGCTAAACCTTCTTCTTGTGTAAATTTTGAAGGAGCTGTCGGGTATTTGGGATCAAATCTGTTTGTAAGGAGGATCTACAGAAACATCAAGTGCGACTAGAAGAGTTAAACAGAGCAAAGAAAAGAGAAAACAAATCCAATTAGAAGGAAGCTTCTTATGAGGAGGTTATATATTATATTGAAGGAACATATAATATTCTTCATTGGGGGCTTTTGGTCACTTCATCTTTTTTTCTTTTCGTTTTTATGCCCTTTTTGGTAAGTGAATTGTTCTCATTAGATTAGAAGTGAGTCGGTGTACTATACTGCTACTACCTGTAATCTTTTTCTTTTGTTCATGTTTATTTCACTTCACTCTTAGATCATTGAATATGGTGTTCTTTAGGAGCAATTGGATACACTCAATTGATTTCTTCTTCTTCTTGGGGTATACATTGATACGAGTTGTGTGATCACCTAGGATAGGTCACGGGAAAAGAGGTTCAAAACTGAGTTTTCGTCACGCTTTGTGAGAGGTGAACTTTGTAATTTGGTTTGACGGGTGATGACCGTAAAGTCCTTTCTAAACGAGAACGTCAGAAGTTTTTGACTCAAGTATATTAGTTAGGAAATTACGTGGCAGATACAACTCCTTTATAATCCCCTCACTCGCACCTTCTACGCAATTTTCACAAAGCAACGGACACACATACAATGGCTTTCACTGCTCTATCCAGTGCTATCGTAAGCACCTCTTTCCTCCGTCGTAGTAACAGATGTTGGGTTTTGATTACAACAAAATGGGCCGAGTCTATATGTTAACAGGCCGAGTTTTCACGTAAGAAGGCCCACAATAACTCCGCAAATAATCTATCAATAATCTCGACTGAAGCAGAGAAGAATCTCGAAGAAATTGCCGAGA
The DNA here is from genome assembly GCA_023374145.1 of Lepidium sativum. Lineage (NCBI taxonomy): Eukaryota > Viridiplantae > Streptophyta > Magnoliopsida > Brassicales > Brassicaceae > Lepidium > Lepidium sativum. Next base: position 33,977 of record JAKUCM010001346.1, on the reverse strand, counting down.
TAACGGGATGAATCTTGAAGAAGATTTAATGGTCGAATCTCTAGTCTTAAGGGATTCACCAGCTATAAATTGGACATCAAGGTTCACCATTATCTGCGAAGGAATTTTGCCGGATCGTCTTCAACCTCTCAACTCACTGTAACAATGACTCGATCAAGTTGATTGAGCTAATCGGAGTAAAGCTCTAAGCGTAGTGAGCAGCATCAAGAAGATGATAACCACGCTGTTAAATCGCTTAAGCTCATAAGTACTTCTTCGCCTCCGAGAAATCAAACAAAGTTGCTGCAAATCGACTTCTCTCTGCAATCATCCTTCACGTCTTCGCCGATTAAAGAGTAGAAGAGGTCTAACAATCTTAAGCGATTTACGTTAAAGAGAAGAAGCCGAATGGCAAAATATGGTATTGTTCCCGACTTGTCCAAGATGCAACCTCTCACCGAGCTAATTACAGAAGATGGTCGGAAGAATTGCTGTTCTTCTTCCAAGAAACAGCTCTTGAGTATGTGTTATTAGAAGACGAGGAATCAATCGGAGAACCAATATCGCCGATCTCTCACAATATTCTTCCAAGAAAGCTACGCAAGATTCTTCAGAACCAGAACCCAAGAAATCAAAGAGAGATGGGTCCTTTGAAGATCACAACCGAACCTGCACAAGACATATATGATAGGCTCGAGATTCCGTTGAGCTTAATGAAGAGGAAGAAGAGGTCCGCGAGAGGGAAACATACTCAAAGTGGCTAAGAAAGTCAAAGACACTGCAACTATCAGAGTCTTTCAAAAGAGACTCAGTTGAATAAATGAGAAATGTCGCTTCATATAAGTTGTGTGTCGTTTTATTATTGTAAGGTGGCTTATATGGCTGAACCCTAAGTTAAGAAACATTATTCAGGAAATTAATCAAACAGCCGTTAGGAAAGTTTCTCTATTCTCTTCCCTCTTCTCTGCTGCTTCTATCTTCTATCTTCTATCATCTTCTCTAGCCTCTATCTTCTATTCTATTCACCTTCTGTGTCTCTCTAATCCTCGTTTATCGGTTGCAGATAGCAAGAAGTTATCATTGGTATCAGAGCAGGTTGAGTCCATGGCGCAAACACCGGAAAAAGCAGAGTCAGCGTTTGGGGTAGAATCCCAGTTAAGGATGATAAGGCAAAACCAAGAGGAGGAAAAAAGCTTCTTCGGGAAACCTTGGCAATGCTTACAAAACGAGTTGAAGCGATGGAGTCCAAACATGCTGAAGATACTTTTGCTTCATGTGCGAGAGTAGGAGCTAAAGATCCGGGCAAGATGCAGATGGATTATTCTCCACCACCGGAGAAATTAGATGGTGATGGCCTTCTTCCATTGCCGAACCTACACTTACCCACTCACAGACATCAAGGTTCTTCTTATATTCAGAAGTTCGATAACCAAAAGGTTCATTCTCCGGCGTTGACCATGGATATTTACACTAAGAAACTGAAGATGCTGATGTTTGAGGGGCAAGATGCTGACGAATGGGTTTACAGAATGGAACGTTATTTCGAGAACCACCAAGTGCCTGAGAGAGAGAAGCTGAATGTGGTATACCAATGTATGACGGGAAATGCCATCAAGTGGTTGAAAATGGCTTTAGATAAGGAGAACATAAGTTGTTGGGTGGTTTTCAAAGATTTATTCCTCACAAGGTACAAACCCACTTACGATGGTTCGGCGTTTGGCCTATTACACAAGCTGCGACAGACTAGTTATGTGGAGGAATACATGGAAGAGTTTGAATCTTTGTGCTCGGACCTTCAAGAAATTCCAGAATTGGCGTTAGAAGTTATGTTTCTGGGTGGTTTAAGGAAGGAAATCAGAGATCCTGTAGTACGTTGCTGCCCCATAAACTTGAAACACATGTTCAAGCTAGCAAAAATTATCGAAGATCAAGAGGCAGAAAACAAAATGAGTAACACTTATAGAAGGGATTCAAAACCAAGCTTGAGATTCCTACCGACTGTGCAACAAGCATATTCCAGAACTCCGCATTCACAACTTAACAGAAACACGGCTGTGGCATCATTCCGAAAACCTGTTAATGATATTAGGGACATCTCCAAACCTGCAGGAGAAAACATTAGAAGTTTCAATCCATGCCGATTCTGCGGTGAAAAATGGTCCCCTGGTTACAGATGTCGTTCTGCTCAGAAGTTTCGAGCCATGGATATTGAGGAAATGGAGAGTGAACATGAGGAAATGGGGCCAGCGGAGGAACAAGTTCAAGAAATTACCGCAAAAGCTTCCACGGTAGATTAATTGCGCCTGTTCTCTCTTACGGGATTAACAGAAGAAAAGTCTATGCGTTTTCTGGGAAACATTGATGGCCGACAAGTCCTAATTCTGATAGACTCCTGAGTAACTAGTAATTTTATTTCGCAAGAACTAGTTCAGTCCTTGGGGTTGAAGCTGTCGGCTACAAATCCATTCTATGTATCAGTCGGTGATGGGAAGATTGTTAAAGGAGAAGGCAAGTGTGAAGGAGTCACATTGCGCCTTCCGGAAGTAGAAATCGTAGAAGACTTTCTGTGTTTTGGAGTGGGAAAGACTGATGTGGTGCTTGGTTACTCGTGGTTGGCAAAATTAGGAGAGACAAGAATCAATTGGGGTCTGCGGGAATTAAAGTTCAAGCAGAATGGTCAATGGATTTTAGTAACCGGTTGTCCTGCTTTGGTCAAACAGCAAGCATCATTTAAACGCTTAATGAGGAAAGCAGAACATGAAGGAGAATTCTACCTGTTAGAGCTGAGTGAGCTGTTTGACAACCGAGCTAAACATACACAGAGGCAAGGAAGTGAAGTGATCAAGCGCTTGTTAGATAATTACAGAGAGGTCTTCACACTGCCGCCTGGTCTACCTCCTAAACGTGATAGAGAGCATGCCATCACAACGAAAAAGGGAGCAAGCCCAGTTAATTGCAGACCATACCGCTACTCGTTCATTCAAAAGAATAAGATCGAGAAGTTAGTGCACGAGATGCTAGAAGCAGGGATAATCAGACCAAGTATTAGTCCTTACTCGAGTCTGGTGCTCTTAGTAAAAAAGAAAGACGGCGGATGGCGGTTTTGTGTGGATTATAGATGCCTTAATCAACTGACCATACCGGATAGGTATCCGATCCCGGTTATAGAGGAAATTTTGGAGGAGTTAAGCGGTGCTACAGTTTTCTCGAGGATCGACTTAAAGTCGGGTTACCATCAGATTAGAGTACAAAATTCCAACATTCATAAGACAGCTTTTCGAACTCACGATGGCCATTACGAGTTTATGGTGATGCCGTTTGGCCTCACAAATGCCTCGGCTACCTTCCAAAGTGTGATGAATGACATTTTTCGCCCTTTTCTAAGGAAGTTTGTACTAGTCTTTTTCGACGATATACTAGTTTATAGCTCGGATATGAAGGCACATGAGAAGCAGCTACAACAGGTTCTAGCATTGCTGAAACACCACTCTTTCTTTGCAAATGAGAATAAATGTGCTTTTGCACAAAAGAATATCGCTTACTTGGGACACACCATATCCGGAGAAGGTGTGGATGCGGATGAGGAGAAGGTGGCTTCTATGAAGAGCTGGTCTTCGCCAAAGAATATCACAGCGTTGCGTGGATTCCTTGGTCTCACGGGATACTATAGACGTTTTGTGCAAGGATATGGCAAGATTTCACAGCCTCTCACAGAATTGCTTAAAAAGGCAAGTTTGCTTGGACACCGGAAGCACAATCAGCCTTTGATGCACTCAAGACTGCAATGTCAAACTTACCGACTCTCAAGCTGCCGGATTTTGAGAAACAGTTCGGCATTGAGACGGATGCTTCATGTTCGGGAATTGGAGCTGTCTTGTCTCAAGACAAACGACCAATTGCTTATATTAGCCAAGGGTTTTCCGCAAAGGGAAAGGCTAAGTCGGTCTATGAACGAGAGTTATTAGCTATTGTTTTTGCAGTGACTAAGTGGAAACATTACATAATGGGAAGGCACTTTGTGATCCGTACTGATCAGAAAAGTTTGAAGCATTTGTTAGATCAAAAAAATGTGTCGGGTGAGCAACAAAGGTGGGCGATCAAGCTGTTGGGTCTGAATTATTCGATTGAATACAAACCTGGCGTAGAAAACAAGGCAGCAGATGCATTGTCTCGCCAGCAAACAAAGCAAATTGAAAAGCTGCAAATCACGGCTCCCGTATCTATCGACATAGATGACTTACTGCAGCAACAACTGCAAGATGACGAATGTAAGAAAATGGTACAACTACTTAGCGCCACACCTCCACCTGAAACAGATTTCCATCTAAAAGGTCAACTTCTCTTACACGCCGGAAGGTTAGTAATTCCTCGAGGATCTCCCTTCATTCCAAACCTCTTACAACAATTTCACTCCACGGCCATTGGTGGTCATGGTGGTCTGTTAAAAACTTACAAAAGCCTAGCAAAAGAAGTGTATTGAGTGGACATGAAAGCTGAGGTAGAAAGATTTATCAAGCGATGTCGTGTATGTCAAACTTGTAAGTATTCGACTCTTTCTCCAGCTGGAACAATCTGTCCTCTTCCTATACCTATGCAGATTTGGTCGGATGTGAGTATGGACTTTGTGGAGGGGCTACCAAAATCTAAAGGCTATGACTCTATAATGGTTGTCGTGGATAGATTGAGCAAATATGGTCACTTCATCGCATTGAAACATCCTTTCACCGCTGGTATTGTGGCTGAGGCTTTCATCCAAGGAGTAGTGAGACTCCACGGATTTCCGGAAACTATTGTATTTGACAGAGAGAAGATATTTATCAGTAACTTCTGGTCCGAACTGTTCCAAGTTCACGACACAAAATTAAACAAGAGCAGCCCCTATCACCCTCAAACGGACGGGAAAACGGAGATTCTAAATAGGTGGATGGAGTCTTATCTACGATGTTTTGTGAAGGATAAACTTGTGAGTTGGGCTCAGTGGCTTGTGTAGGCTGAATATTCATATAATACCTCCTACCATACGACGTTGAAGACCACCCCGTTTCACGCAGTCTATGGATGAGACCTGCCAAAACTGCTGCGTTATAGGGATATTCCAACCAACAATGCTGCAGTTGACGCTATGATCAAGCAGAGAGATGTGCTAGTTTGTGAGCTGCGGAATAATATGGCCACGGCACAAGAAGCGCCGCGAGGTTGAGTTCGATGTGGGAGAATTCGTTTATATAAAGCTGCGTCCGTGTAGACAACAGTCAGTCACTAGAAGGTACAACGAGAAACTTTCTCCTCGTTACTTTGGACCATATTTGATCAGTCAAAAGATTGATAGAGTGGCCTACAAGCTGCAGCTTCCTCCTTCGAGTAGTATACATCTGGTTTTCCACATTTCCCAACTGCAGAAGGCTCTTCCTGAGGATACAGCTGCGCAACAGGTAAAATGCTTGAGTTCAGACCTGTTGTGGGAAGCAACACCTGAAACCATCCTAGCTTTTCGCAGAGAAAAAGGAGCTCTCGACGCAGAGGTGTTGGTTCAATGGGAACAGCTACCAGCAAGTGAAAATTCTTGGGAGTTTGTCTCCGAAATGAAGAAGCGTTTTCCCTCCTTTCACCTTGAGGACAAGGTGAGTCTGTTAGGGGGGAGTATTGATAGGCTCGAGATTCCGTTGAGCTTAATGAAGAGGAACAAGAGGTCCGCGAGAGGGAAACATACTCAAAGTGGCTAAGAAAGTCGAAGACACTGCAGCTATTAGAGTCTTTCAAAAGAGACTCAGTTGAATAAATGAGAAATGTCGTTTCATATAAGTTGTGTGTCGTTTTATTATTGTAAGGTGGCTTATATGCCTAAACCCTAAGTTAAGAAACATTATTCAGGAAATTAATCAAACAGCCGTTAGGCAAGTTTCTCTATTCTCTTCCCTTTTTTCCGCTGCTTCTTTCTTCTATCTTCTATCATCTTCTCTAGCCTCTATCTTCTATTTTATTCACCTTCTGCGACACCTTTCGGAGAAGCTGTTTGACATATATGTTAACTTCGATTCCGCAAAAGAGATCTGGGCAAACCTTAAGAAGAAATATGGAGGAGAAGACGAAGGGAAAAAACAGTATATTACCTCTCAATGGACTAACTTCAAGGTCAGAGATGATGTTTCATTACTAGATCAACTCCACGACTATGAAGCTATAGTCTCCAGAATACAAGCTGAGGGAATGAACATTGACAACCAACTAGCTGCTCTTGTCCTAATTGATAAACTGCCTCACTCCTGGAGTAACTACAGATCGAAACTCAAGCATGAGAAGAAAAGAATGAGCCTCGATGAATTGATCTCAGATATTCTCATTGAGGAGGATAACTTGAGGTATCACAACAAGAACTATGAATCTAGTCCCTACAAATCTGATGCTAACCTTGCAGAGAACTACACAGGAATGGTAAAGGAAAAATAGAAAAACAAGGATCAAGAGAAAAGACTAAGTCAACAACAAGCTATCAAATTCAAGAAGAAGATGAAATGCTGGAACTGTGGTAAGACTGGTCACAAACGATTCGAATGCAAGCTTCCACTGACCAAAAGAAACTGAAGCTTATCTGACCGAGGACATTGTGGCTGTGGTAACTAAAGTCTTTGCTGCATCAGATAAGGTTGAATGGATCGTAGACTCCGGCTGCACAAGAAGTAGAGTGGAGTGCGACGATAACGTTTACGTCCTCGACGCAGCTGAGGAAGCTGGGATCTTGCTCAAGTTGTATCTGGCTCCATTGATCAGTCCGATCAGAGCTTCTTAGTCGATGACCAGATAAATGATGGCCATGTCTTAACATGTGTTACTTACCCAACTTCTGATGTCGTCACCGAAACCCACAAAGAAGAAACCATTGTTTAAATTTTGACGCTTTTTGAAGAATTCCATCAACTCAGAAAAAACTTGGTGTATAAGTCATATATCGTGCTACTTCGCTTATATTGCCCTAATTTGTCCCATCCTTTTATAAGATCAATAAATAACAATTTTCAACACTTTTTGTGTGTTCTTCAATTTGGTTGTTGTTTCTTTTAACATCCAATGTCAAAAAAGAAGTTGTCGTAGGCGTATATTATTCTGCAGAAGAAAATATACAATCTAAGAGCTAAGCCCAAATGGCGAGTGCGGACATAAGTCCAGCTCCAAGGAACAACATTACATAAGACACAACTTGAAGCCTCACATTACAACTCATCCTCTTGCTTAGAAAATCAGCTGCGATGAGATCAACCAGAGCCATGTATACCAGAACTCCAGCTGAGAGCGAGTCAAGTATCCCCTCAGTGGCTAAAGCTCCCGGGCTATGGGAGTTGAAGGACGAGGCCACTGTGGTTCCAATCCCGATCCCTACAGGCGTGGTTAAGGCAAAGAAGCAAGCCATTATGGTTGCTGATTTGTTCATGAACTGTGCTTGAGAAATACAGCCTCCGAGTGCAAATCCTTCAAAGAACTGGTGAAATGATAGAGCTGCAATGAGAGGCCTGATCGTGCAAGGAGACTGCGAGACCCCCAGGGATAATCCGATGATGACTGAGTGAGACACGATCCCAAGCTCCAGTATCTGCAAAATCAATATAAAGATAAAGATGAGTTAGAGAACCCATATTGGAAAGTAGAAGGACTGTAAACGACTCATACAAATTATTTTTATTTTGCTAAATGAATAACAGTTTCTCGGAAAGGGATAAGAGATTCAAACCTGAGAAACAACAACATGCCTAGCTCCATTTTCGACATCTGAATTTCTATGCACATGTCTATGTCCGTGTGAATGTTCCTGAACATGTCCATCACATGTACCATGGCCATTAGAGTGACTATGTCTATGGTGAGCAGCATGAGCGCGAATGCCAACAATGTGAATTCCGCCACTCTCTTCTTCACCAAACACTTTATTATCGTTTACTCTATCCACGACAACGGGAACAAAAGTTGTCTCTTCAAAACCAGTCTCAACAGTAGAGGTTTCACTAGCGGCCTCTCTACTCTCTTGCCTCCTCTCATAATACTGCGTCCCCATGAAATCCACAAGCAGCAACAATCATTGCAAAGAACCCCGGAAATGGAAACTTAGACCACGGGTAATCCGGTAAGCACGGATTGTTCAGAGCTTCAGTGCCGCCTGCAAGCATATGGACAAAGCCAGTGGCGAGTATGACGCCTGCTGCAAAAGCTTTAGCAGCTACAAAGAGATTTCCCTCGGTTTGAAGGAACCGACGGTTCCTGCCAATAAGAGGCAAGGCTACACCTGCAGCTCCGGCTAGGAGAATCGAGGCAATGGCTACCAATTTGAGTAGAAATGCAGCTGAATCGTCTCGACAAAGGTCTGATTCGCCGGCATCACAGAGGATTTTAGTCGGAGAAGAAGCCATATTCTCGGGAAGTATCTGCAAAATGGAGTCTTTTTTTCCATTGTACATAGAACAAACAGATAACACAATTCAGAACAAATTTTACAGTTTCAGAATCTATGAATCAATCGGAAAATCTCATCTCATGGAAGAATCTAGAGAATTGTACGAAAGTTTCACTCAACTACGGGTTTCAAATGAGTCCATTGAGTATCAAATGTTCGACGAAATACCTGAGACAGAAGAATCTCTTTCTGATCCGAACAAGTGCAGAGGAAACGATGTCCAAAGATCCTAAAGAGAGCAAAGGGAATAGAATCCAAATTCAGATTCGAGAATATACAAAAAGAAAACCATGAAGTCGGAATATAAGGAAATGGAGAGAAGAAGGGAATCCCAAGGGAGGAAATTGACTAACATTAACGAAGATCATGGAATCAAGAGCTTCTTCTTCCTCGGGATCAAGAAGCAGAAAGCGGAAGTGAGATGTAATAAATATGAGAAATCGAAAAGGAAGCAATATGAAGAAAGAGCGAAAGAGTGTCGACATTGTAAGAAAGATGCAATTGTGAACAGGTTGGGTCGTGTCAATTAGAGATTGAGGAGAGACTGACGCGATACAAACACAGTTTCTCAATCTTGTCTATACTTGTTCAATATGTCGACATTTTTACGTTATTCTCTTTCTTTCTTTTTTTTATTATTATTTTGGGAACTATCCTTTTCTTCTTTCCGCCACCGCTCCTCTACTCTTATTTCTTTTTTCATAAAGTATGATAAACAATCCGTCCTTCATTTCATATAGTCTCATTTCCCGAGAAAAATCCAATGTAATTTTGACACAAGAAAATGAGATGTTTTTCTAATATATACCCTTTCACTTATATATTATGTATAATATACTTAATCTGTAAAACTATGTGTAATATACCCTTTTACGAAAAAAAGTAGAAAGAAAAATACAAGAATACCCTTCTTTTGATTGTGAAATACGTAAAATCAAAAAGAAGATAAGGAGGTAGGGAAGAAGAATTTGGTATTTGAAACTTAAGTTGTTGGGTACATATATTGGAAACTTAAAATGATGATAATGATTTTTAATGGACAATATATGTAAGAGAACAAAATATAGTGATGATAACAAAAGAAAAAGGACATCCGGCGAAGACATATAAGTAGACGATTACAATCATATAAACTTTCGGGAACATGCACTTCACAGAAATGTGACTCAGTTAATATGATTGATAACTGAGTGGCCTAATCAAATAAGATGCTACGATGGATAAGGGAGTCCTATGATAATTCCAAATTCTCTCAATGAGAAACGTATGAGATGACCACCAAATGTAAACCACATTTCATGCTTTTTCTGTGAAACTAGAGAATGACAGAAGAAGTTGTGCACAAGCTTCCCAAAGAGTGAAGATCTACGAACTGGGAGATCAAACAAAGGGCCAAAACATGTCTTACTTAAGTAGTTAAACTTTGGAGAGTCTTCAAACAATGCAGCATTCAGACGTCTATCTGGTGCAAAAAGACGACGGGGGAGCAGAGCGACATCAAATTCGTCAGGTACCAATGTCCCAATTGGCGACATACTGATCTTGGATTTACGCACCATCACACTATTGTAAGAGGGAAAAGACATAAAAGCGAGTATACAAATGTATTCATACGTTATTAAAGTTCACGAGTGACAGCAATATAGTTTTGTATAAGTCCACGAAAGATTGGGAGCAAAGAACATGCCCACAAAATACAAAGAGCAAATTGCATTTTAATAAGTACTACCTAACAGCTTTCAGAATAAGGTTAAAGTCCACAAAGGATATCAAAAGCGGCTACTAAAGGACCACATAATGAAGTACAGACATGTAGTATAGTCCATTAGTGACATCAAATATATTTTTCATGATATATGTGGATCACTAATATGGTCAAACAAAAGCTTTCACAATATGTCCACAAAAGACTTCTAAGTCTTTACAGTGTGTCCACAGAGGACAAAAAAAAAACTATGAAAGCAAACAAAAGACATGTAGAGACCAACAAATTTCACTTGAAAAAGCTATTAGGGATATCAAAATGTTTGGAACTATGTCAACAGAGGAAGACAAAAAATGGATGTTATGGGGGACAGACATAAAACGTCCATATAAAGAAGACAAGAAACGCATATGAAAACTATAGGGGACATCGACACGAATCATGAACATAAATCGAATGAGACAAACAATTGGTCATCCGAACTCGTCCGTATAAGACATAAATGACAGATTCAAGGAGAAACAACACAATATTTACTTATCTACACTTATGACATGAAACAGAGACAGAAATCGGAGGAGACAAAGTGTTGGTCCATCCAAAATCGTCCGTCACTGACATAAGCACATATCAAAACTTTCAAAAATAGTCCACAAATGACAGAGAATACAAGCAAGCTGTGAAATAGAAACAAAACAAAGAAATAGTTGGGAAATAGAAACAAAAACCTTGGCACCAAAGAGATGCATGAACTGCCAAAAATAAGTACACAACACTAACTTAGAGTTTTACACGGCGAAGGTGCACTTCATATGCCAGAGAAAGGAGAAAAAGAGGTTTCCAATATCTTCAAAGCTTTTACAGAGAAAAGAACAATATAAGAGCATCTCCATCAATGAGAACCCCATATGGGGTTCTTAACAATATTTTGATTATAATTAATCATTCGAAGAACCCCTCTATTTTTTAAAAAAATTTTGGCTCCATTGGTAAGAACTTTCAATGGTTTCTTAAAAAAATTAATGTAAAATGTTCATACAAAAGTTGCTATAATCGAGTTCATACAAATGTTCATACAAAAGTTGAAACCATATAAGTACAAATGCTGCATCAAGTTCCATGAGAGAGTCCAAATGCTGCATCAAGTTGAAACCATATAAGTACAAAGTACAAATGCTGCAACAAAAGTTGAAACCATATAAGTACAACAAGATTAGCAACAGACTACAACAAGTATAACCGAAACAACAAAAGACTACAACAAGATTAGCAAACCTGATAAGTATAGCCGAAACAACAAGCAGACTACAACCATTATAGCCGAAACAACAACCATTACAGCCGAAACAACAAACATTATAGCCGAAACAGAACAGCCTACAACAAGCAGATTACAACAAACACATTTCCATGCTGTTGACAGAGATCAACAAACACATTTGACCACAAAAAACAAAGAAGAAACAAACACATTTAGGAGTTTAACATTTCAGTTATGAGCTTGTCTTTTAAAGCCTTTTCCATGTCAGAGAGTGCCTCAGTTTTTGCTAAAAGACTGTCCAATAGCTTATGCTTAGATAGCCTCTCTTTCATGGCTAAGTCCTTCTCTTTGATTTCCCACATTTTCTGAAAGTCCAACAGCATATTTCCCTCTGTTTTCTTGGTATCTGTCTTCTTTGCTTTCGCTTTTGCAGCCTTAACACCACAGGGCCGAGTCAGGTTCTCTTCACATCTAAAGGAAACCGAAGATGATGACTGCGCTGACCCCTCTTCTGTTTTCCTTCTCTTTGGAGTTCCAGTTTCTTCTCTGTGGCACCATTTCTGATCATGCCGAAGTTCAAGCCAAGCATGTTCAAGTGTGAACTTCTGCTTATGGTCATTGAAGTAGATTTGGTGAGCCATCTTCATGACATCATTGTCATTCTGTCCACTGGCCTTCTGAGACGATGCAGCTTTAACTCTATGAACAATAACCAACCACAATGGTCATTTCGCATGCTTTTCAGATGTAAATAGTTATTTTCACAAATTTAATTTTGATGGTTTTTTTGCAAAACATGACCATTTTAATGGTTTTTTTTGCAGAAAACTCTTTAGAATATTATCCATAAAACTGTATTTTTTTATATATTTTACCAATCATAATTTTTTTATCCTGTATTTTTATATTGTTACCCATCACAATTTTTTTGTCATGCTTTTCTTTAATCAAAATCGTATTTGAACCGCACTTGTCATGCCCCTAATTTAATCCTCCATTTCTAAAATCATTGTCACCAATCAAACATTTACCTTGCTGCATGCCTTCAACATCCCAATAGTTAGCTCAAACGATGCTCTACCCCATGGATGAGACAAAAATAACTCGACATCTTTCACCATTTCAAGCATATCAAAAGAAGGTTTAAGTGGATGAGTCCCACATACCAAGATACCGTGAAAAATTACAATCAAAACCAAACGGAGCTTCCTCTAACCAGTCATAGAAGGATCGGCTTTCAGCATGGCAAGATTATCTGAAACCGTGACAGACTTCTTTGGGCCTACAACTTTGTACCAATATGGCAACTCACTTTCTGGGTGTATTTGAGCAGCATTAATTATATTATGTGCAGGATAAGGGCCACAAGCAAGTCCAGTGAGTTGAGCTAACTCTCATAAACAAATCATAGTTCATTTGACTATTCGTAATCAACTACCGACAACTTTTTGTTAAAACTTCAATCGAAATTTTAGAATAACATTCTTTGTGAACCAACTTTTTTTCTCCTACAATGATTTTTTTTGCGAAAGGATATACTACTTTGTTAAAGTGTAGTTTATGCATTTATGGAGTCAAGTAATTACAACATTACCAAGCTTCAAAATGAAAAAGAAACAAGATCAAGTCCTCCTAAACAGCTCAAGAAGTGTTTCTCCAGCATCGCCATTCTCTTCACTTTCACTTCCTCTCTCTCCTTCATTTTCTTCAATCTCAATCTCAATCTCATCGTTTAAAGGTTGCATTGAGCCAATGTTATTGAATGTTTCAGACAGGTATTCTTCGACCCTCGATGTGTATTCATCTTGAGGACTACTTGAGGAAGCTGCCGCTCCGAATATGGACTCAGCTTGGTCTGTGGAGTTTATGGTGATCTGATTCAGTGAAGTCATCGATGAGCTCCTCGATAATGTCCCCACTGTGATCTCGTCTCTCTCGTCTATTGTTCCCGTGTCAAGGGAACACACTGATCTTGCGTGCTTAGACCTTGCTTTCACTCTTTTGCACCAGCTGTGAAGTGAGTCTCTTACACTCTCTGCTATCACAGCTTTCTTGTGCCGAGATCCCATCTGATTCAGGTGAAACGATGTTTAGTCTGGATAGGCTCAAGATTATAGAACCTGTAGATATGTAAAAGGTTTAGACGAACCTGAGTGACGATTACATTGAGAGGCACAGTACCATAACTACACCAAAACTGAACAAGAACCCTGCATCACCAGAAGATGAAAGCCCTTAAGTGACAGTGCATTGATGCGAAATTGTTGTGTATATGAAACGCACCCAGAAATTAGCCGGATTGATATCATCACATGGTTCTTCATGAAGCAAGATCTTTCCTTAATTCCCCACTGATACACCAAAAGAAAGATCTTTGCATATTCTGAAACAGTTTTACATAGCCTGCATTGAGGATTGATGCAGTATGTATAAAAGTAGCCTTACCAAGAACCAGATGAATGTTGCCATCTCAAATGCATTCTGCATTACCAGAATAAACATAAACAAAGATCATGTTTGTGAATAAACAAAAACCATTGGCTTATACAACTAAGAAAGAAAGACTTTTACCTGAAAAATGATAAATTGTATCAACCGTAGCAGAATTTCTGGTTTTCCAAACCAGAAGAGTCCATCACGTGGTTTGACTTGAGCCCCATTAGATGTGCCTCTCTGTTGCTCCTTAACCTCGAGAGCAAGCTTCGAGACAACATGCTCAAGTTTGGTTCCAACCAACATGACAAGCTTAAACAACAAAACAGAAACAAAAACACATGCTCTGAGTGTGAGTGCGCTTTATGATATTCAAGCCTTTCACTCACTCTTGCTTTGTTTACTTACAATGGCAGGGATGAATGACAACCAAAAGTACATGTTCAAGCCTGTAAAGACACCATTCAATTAGTAAAATCAAACTTAAATGTAGAAAATGAAAGGAATGCAGTTCGTATATATGTATAGACAATAAATTACCATGAACATTTATGCAAATGCATACTATAGCGTAAACCCAAAGCGGCCAGCTGTTGAATCATCAAGGAACACTCATCAGTCCCATTCCGTAACTCCCTTATGAAATCTTCTGAAGACAGTTGAAGAATAAACTCTCATTTCTACAATAAGCATACCTAATTCCAACAATGCCATGAAATTCATCTTCCATGGTCCGTACCATATACATATGGAAGTTGTATGTAAATGGCAAGTTATGTTTCTGAAGTTTCAAAGTAATGAAGAACGGATTCAGTATACACTAATCATGTCAGCTACCATATAAGATGAGAAGTCTCAGAACAAAAGTATCAACTTTTAATCCAAAGAGGTATTACGTATCAAGTTACTCACAGTGAGGAAACCTAACCGAAGTGCAAAGTAGTCAGACTTCTGTATGGAGCCTCTAAACTGCCGCAGGAAACAAAGCTGCAATACCAAACATATGTTTATAGCAAGAGAAATGCCGTAATTAAGATAGAAAGATTCTGGAGAAATATGTAAAATTGTCTTTGTTCTTTCTTCCAACAATGTATTTTGATTATCTGAAATTCGAATACTTATGGTTTAAGGTAAAAGCATGAAAAGTTACCATCCAGATAAGAAAACGATTGTTACTCCATGGATGAGAGGCATGATGGAAAACAAATGTAGACTGACGCTTCATCACCTTTGTCTTCTTTGCTATTGAATAAAGTCACGATGAAGAGAAAATTATATGACTGAAACTTGAGAAAAGAGATATTTGCAAATGCTGCATAAAAGCATCTCCACAGCTTTTCAAGTGAGTTCATAAATGAACCACCTAAGTACTATGTTTCATGCTGTTCCTAATCCTAAAATAACACAGTTCCTAATCAAAGAAACACAGAAGCTTTATTTGAAGGAGAAACAGAAAAATGCTGTCATTTACCATGGATGTCAGATTCAGCCATTATGATCGCTTGGGCTTCCCATTTTCTCCAACTGTAAATCTGTATTACATTGTAAAAAGACAACACTGTTTCTGACTGTACCATTTTCTGTTCATCTGCATAACCTTAGAACACTCTTTGGACACCAAAAAGAACAGATTTTCCTCAATTTTCAGATTCAGAGATATACTTATTTGCACGAAATAAATGATCATATAAGGTTTATTTACATTCTCTAAACATGAGAATGAAGGTGATAGCTAGTAAGATACAAATATCCAAAATAAAAAGTGTAACACTCATATGCTGATTCAGGAGCTAGAATGTGTACCTTACTCATTGCTAAACCAATGGCAATGCCACTGTACAGAACATGAGTGATACCCAAAACAAATAAGAATCTTAGGAGTTGCTCGAGGCCCTCATAGGACACAAACGGTTCACGTCCCTGACATTGGATCCAAGAAACAATTGAGCAATAATCAAAGATTAAATGGAAAAGAGGCTTTCAAGTCGAGATATAAGTAAACATTTACATGACCGCATTGATGAGAGACTCCATGAGGAGGTAAGGAAGTCTGGTTTGTTGAAGGGTTGTGCTCCAGATGAACTTTCTTATGGATTCCATAGTCTTCTTCAGAGCATATGTAGAATTTACTATTGAAAAGGGAAGAGTTTACACAAATTTCTGAAATCCATCTTGCGCTTTGTGACAACAGCAGTGATATAAGTCCCAGCAACATCAACTCTACCAAGAAAACAATATATCTATAAGCTCACCAAAACTTAGCAGAACTTCTCCAAAGGGTTATTTTGACATACCTTCTTTCATCTTCTCTAGCGAAGTGAAAAGTGCCTTTCTTCTAGTCTTCTTCAACCACTGAAGTAAAGACAAAAGAACATAAACATGAAACAAGTTCTTGTCCAGTTAAACAATCATTATGTTAATAATAATGACTTCCCCTAAATTCAATTGCAAAACAAAAACCGAAACTTTTTGATTCTCACACTCACTTTTCGAGCTGGGCATTTCGCATTTCAACAAAAACATATAAGTAAACAAAATACTACACACCTTGCCAAATCTGTAGATGGCGCGTTCAACGAGAAAGCAAACAAAGACCAAGACAGTGACAACCGAAGCAACAGAGTAAGTCGGTGTCTCTGCCAGAGACCTCCCTTCTTTCATCATATGTTCCATCTCCAGAAAGGAGAGATTTTCCTAGAAAATAGCAAGAAACTTTGAGAAATCGATCTGCATCTGTGACAACAACTGACTAATAAAAGTTTTGATTTTTATCTAAAATAAAAAATAGTCAAAGAGAAGAAAGCAGCTCATGGAATGCTGCACAAGTAGAAACAGTAGCACATGGTCACTTCCTCGTCTTCTCCAACGGCTTTCTCTTTCTTTATTCATGCTTTTCATTTATTGCATCTCATGTGCTTCTCCCTAAAACTCGTTGAGTACCAAAATTAATAATGCAAACTAATTAAAACCGGATTTGACCGGTCTCTTCAACCATATTTAGTGTAGCATCTAAACTTGAGATTATGGACAATAACTATCAATTTCCTAAATTTAAGAAAATAACCAATATCTTTCTAATTTCAGCATTTTTTAAGGCTCACTTCAATACATTTTTATTTTCTTACATACAATAATATCAGAAGTTACGTGAACATCAAGAAAAAAAAGAGTTCTGATGTAAGAATAATTAAAAACAATAATTAAAATAAGTCTATAAAATTATTCACCCCATTTATCATTTATATGTATTCTCATTTTTTCTTATTTCTCAGAAAATAAAGAATAATTTATTTGATCTATGGAATTGACCTTCCCCACTTGTGCGTTTGTCTCACTTCTGTAATCTTCTTACATGCCCGCACGAATTTCTAACGCTAAGAGACAATTCGATTTGAATCGTTCCTATCTGTGATCTCACCGATTCATATCCACCCAAAGATTTTATTTTTCTTTCTCTTCTGTAATTTAGGGTTGGCGAAGGATTGCAGATATCAATGATGCAAGGTGAAGTACAATTGCAGCCACCAGATTCGCAGAAACTGAGTGATTCCGCTCCCTTGTTGGGAAGTCAAACCAATTCTTCTTCTTCGGAGTCTCCTGCAGTCGCAGGAAATCGCGATGAGATCAATACTGAAGATTTGGAGAACGATTCTGCTTCAGCTCCTTGTTGTCGTATTTGTTTGGAGGACGATAGCGAATTGTCAGGCGATGAATTGATAGCACCTTGTATGTGCAAAGGCACTCAACAATTTGTGCATCGGTCATGTCTTGATCATTGGCGATCGGTTAAGGAAGGTTTTGCTTTTTCTCACTGTACCACCTGCAAAGCACAATTTCATCTCCGAGTCGAACCCTTTGAAGATAACAACTCTTGGCGTCGAAAAGCTAAATTTAGACTCTTTGTTGCCAGGGATGTGCTCTTGGTGTTCTTCGCTGTGCAGACTGTGAGTATATCTCTCTCCCTTCATAGCTCTTTTAACTGCAGTTTTCATGAGAGAATAAAGCTTTCAATAAGATACCCTGAGAATAGTTTTGTTTGTTGCAATAATCTGGGTCACAAGGTGGATCCAGGTTCGAATTCTGACACCTGATCACTCCGCAAATTCACATGATTGGTGCTTGCAGATTGACCATGGAACTTGATGACTATGAAATTGTTCTTTTTGCTCTCTGTGACTTGTGTTTTGTTTTCTTGACTTATCATCGTTGAAGCTTGTTTTCAATAGAGATTTTCTGATGTATCAAAGAAAAAAATCAGTAAAATTGTACGAGACACTGAGACTTTCCACATCTGAAAAGAAGAAGCTTTGTTGACATTCTAGGTTATCGCTGTACTGGCTGGAATCGCATACATGATGGACAAAGACGGAGAGTTCCGCAAATCTTTTAACGATGATTGGGATCGTATATTGTCAAAACATCCCATCCCGTTTTATTACTGCATCGGTATACCTGAATCTTTCATCTCCCTTTCTCTTCATGACTGAAGTACCTCTAGAATACCACCGATCTACAATCTTAACACGCTTTTAAACATTTGCTGTATCATGAATCTTAGGGGTTATATCCTTCTTTGTGATGACTGGATTTCTTGGAATCATTCTACATTGCTCTTCTCTCAACGGCAATGACCCGAGGATGGCTGGATGCCATAACTGCTGTTATGGATGGGGTGTCTTGGATTGTTTCCCTGCTTCAATGGAAGCTTGTTTCGCTCTTGTTGTTGTCTTTGTCGTCATCTTCGCCATCCTTGGTCTAGCTTACGGTTTCCTTGCTGCAACTATGGCTATCCAAAGGATATGGCAGAGACATTACCATATTCTCACCAAGAGAGAGCTCACAAAGGAGTACATTGTGGAGGATCTTCATGGAAGTTACAGTCCCCCGAAGCTGGATGCAGAGCATGAAGCAAGACTGAAGATCTTGAAACTTCTGTGACCGTTTTCTTTTAACTGTCAAAGAAAGGTTATATGGATTTTTAGGCACAATAGAGTGACATGTTCATACATCTATGTTTTACAGAAAATGCATTTCTGTTCTTTGTCAAGCAACGAAGGGTCCTTATGGTCCATGGAGTTATGGATACGTTGTCTTATAGAAATATGATATAGGATGAATCAACAGTTATCGAAATCCAGATCTATAAACAGAGTCCATCGTCAGTTTGTGGAAGCAATGAGATGACGATGAAGAGCATCTGGTCTGGTAAGTGAAAGATTACGATAAGCTATGGCACATGTAGCTAGAAAAACTCCAAAAACTAAATTTCTCAAAATATTTAAAATGCGACCACAGTGGGAGTCGAACCTACTAATCCACTGCGCTATGCGGTCATTGCATATTGTTGTCCACATTATAGTAAATATTGGCTACTTAGTCTTTTGGATCCAACCTAAAGTAATCGCAACCAAAGTACCTTGTTCAAGTTAGCTACTAAGAAATGCCAAAGAATCAATTATGGCTAAGCCTATACGACAATGGCAATAAACTATAGATGCAAAAGAAGACAATTGTATAATTCACAGCAAGACTAATATAAAAACAGCTCAATCTAAGAAAACAAAAGATATGAAATAAGGCTGAGTCAACGAATCACAGGTTTTACGCATGAAACCTTCAACTCGTAGGAAACTTATATACAAAGAAGAATTAAGTGAAAAGGCGTGAAGAAAGCCACATGTATTATAAATATTTCATGCCCAAGAACAATCTTTCAAAATCTCAAAGGCCATTGATCGTTGTTCATCGCTCAACTGTTCAGGGAAATTTACAAGAAATGTTATTCTCAAATCTCCTCGCTTGCCTTCTTCTTTAGCATTAGGCAAACCTTGACCTTTAATGGCCTTCTCAAATCCTGGGAAGATGACTTCTCCAACAGATATGGACATCGAATCGCCGCTCAATAGTGGCACAGAGAGTTTACATCCTGTTAAAGCCTTTAGAAGAGGAATCTCGACCGCAATCTCTAAGTCATCTCCACGTCTTTTGAACAAAGGATGTCTCTTTTCTTCGACCACGAATGTAATATCTTCCGGAAGATAGCCTGGCTTTTCGTTTCCTACTCCTTCGAATGTGATCATCGTCCCTTTCTTCCATCCCGGTTTAATATTAACTCTTAACACTTCTTCTTGTTGCTTAATCAATCTGTCCATTACACAAACATCATGAATGATCAATAAAACCAAACCAGACTAAAGAAGTTCTGTATAAGAGCAAAGAGACTAACCCTTCATCGGTGATGATGTCTCTAGTGATCTTGATGTTTTTGACTCCGCCATGACAGAGCTCTTCCAACGTACACTCAAGCTTTTTCTCAACAGCCGGAGGTTTTTTCGGCGGTGTAGACTGCGAAAAGACTATCGGCGTTGTGCTCCTCCGGCTTATACTCTTCCCTATTAATGCAGCCCCATCCCTGTCCTGTTGTCTCGTACTCGTGCTCTTCGAAAACGGTACAGAAGTCGACGTCGTCGAGCTTCGATCATCTTTATCTCTCTTGCTAGCACTCTTCCGAACCCGAGAGGGAGACGGACTAGAGGTTGGAGGAGAAGATAATCCCGGTACAGAACCAAATAGATCACTTAAGGTTTGTTCTTTCCCTTTCGGGCTTGTGAGTGGTGACGTCATAGGACTCGCATTGTTCGATATTGGACGTGATTTCAAACCGTGGTTTCTTTTTCCACCATGGCTGCTTCCTTCGCCTCTACGGCTGGTGGTTCTTGAGAAAGCAGATCGATGGTTCGAAGAACCAGAAGAGGAGAGATATGTTGGTCTAGCTTGTGGCGTGTGGCTACGACGGCTACTGGAGTTTGTTAATAGAGAAGATCGTCGTTTGAAGACGCTGCTATCGTCCATACTCTGTAACCGAAGGCCTCTCCGTGCAGCATTCAGATCATCCTCCTCTGCAATTTTTTCCTCCAGATATCTCCGATGGATTGTCTATAAATTTTTACAAACCACATTAATGCATTACGTTTTTCACGATTCAAATGATTAAAATTTATAACTTGAAATCCAAATTTGGAATTTTTATCATACGAAACAGAGTTTCAATTTCTACGTAACTCTCAAAAACATGAATCAATACTCAGATATTTAGACTGTTGATCAAATGTAGCGGACAACATTTTTAAATTCTAGAAACATTATATTGACCATTCGAGAAAAACGTGAATGAAAATGATGATCAGCCAATTGCGAACAGAATCATGCTACTATATATATGGAAAAGAATACAAGAATGAGAATAGAGAAGATGAAACGACATACAGAATCGGCGTCGGATTGAGATTCGGATTTGCGATGAGAAGAAAGAGGATGCAATATGGTGACGAGGGACTTGTAGGCTTTGCATGCTGTCTTGGATATTCCGAAGAAATCTGTCGCCGGCGAGCGAGGAGTCGCCATTGCAATCAGGAAGAAGAATAAGATGATGATTATGGACAAAATTGGTGGAAAGAGAAAACAAAGAGAGAAAATATGAAAACTTGTCGTGCGAGATTATCAGACAGACTGGGGGCTTTTATTAGGACTATTCTGTCTCATTTTTTGTTATATTTTTCTCAAAAATAAGTGTACATATTCAAGTATTTTCTTCGTTTTTGACTTTAGATGTATTTTTGGTTCATTTACAATTATACTATTTTATATCAAAATTGTCAAAAGCCTCGGTTCAATCTTTGGGTGTTGCATATATTATTTATTTATTATTCTCTGTAATAGTGGATCCCCATTTCTGAGAGTACAAGATAATACATTCCACGTATAAAAAGATCTTAATTCGATGAATTTTGTTGTCGGCCATAGCTTTACTTGACCTTTTTGAGTTTTCTTTCTCTTGTTCTGATCAGATTTGATTTTTAATTAAACAGTATATGCAAATCTATAGTAATTAATCTTATTTTATTTCCAGAAGAATAAGACATCCTGAACGAGTTAAATTAAAACGTGGTCATCTATCTATCTGTTCATGGTTAGTGTTGGCAGTTGGAAGGTGGGGACAACAAGCAGTGAGTTTCCATGATAAGTTCCAAAGTCAAACGTGCCTTAAGCAGCCTTTTGACCAAACCTCAAAGAATCCAACTTTTTTTCTTCCCATCTCCTCAAACTTCCATACTCAACCTCAACACTTCTCAAAACCCATCTCACTGATTTCACCATTATCTCAGCACAAACATGGTGGAATCGATTTCACCATATCGTATCATAAAGCTCCTTTTTTT
This sequence comes from Lepidium sativum, assembly GCA_023374145.1. Taxonomy (NCBI): domain Eukaryota; kingdom Viridiplantae; phylum Streptophyta; class Magnoliopsida; order Brassicales; family Brassicaceae; genus Lepidium; species Lepidium sativum. The sequence continues at coordinate 11,940 of JAKUCM010001346.1, read as the reverse complement.
TCTTCTTCTTTCTCTCCTCTTCTCCTTTGAGATCTCAACCTGCGTTGCTCAATCAACAACTTGTCCGTTAGATTTCTCTCATGTCCTAAGAATCCCATGGAACACAACAGCCTGTCGAAGCTACGACAAATCAGAAAATAGCAAGACCAGTTGCTGTCAGTCGGTGTTGACTCTAATCGGAATCCCTCTAGCTCATCGTCTTAAACAAACTTCCAGTTTCCGTCTCCCAAATCTCGCAACTTCCGTCTCTTGTCTCAACAACCTCCAAACGAAGCTCAATTCCCTCTCTCTCTCGTCGAATCTCACAGCCGACTGCTTTGACCCGAATCAATTCGTCATCAATAACGAGACCTGTGCTGGAATCCAAACAACACAAGATTGGGTCTCTCGTCTCGGCCCCAAGACGGCCCTCGATTCTGCATGTAGCACTGGCCTCACCGATCTCACGCGCTGTGACGCGTGTGTGGCGGCTGGATTCAGGGTTCAGAAACAGCTGATTGATTTGGATGGTGATAGCTCTCACGGTATTTTTTGTTATCATTTCGCTGTTCTTTACGCTGCTGGGATTATTAATAAGAAAGGACCTGAAAGTGATGAAGCTTTGTCATGTCTCTTCTCCTTGAGCTTGAGATCTCCGTTGAGCTCGAAGAAGAAGAGACACACGTTGGCTCTTGTTTTAGGCATAAGCGGAGCTGTTTTCGCAGTTCTGGTTATTGCCGGTTTGTATTACCGGTTCGGTAGAAGGGTTAAAAGGAGAGAAGTTGGTTGGGAGGATCAAGAGTCAAGACCAAAGTGGAGGCCAAAAACTGGCTCAATCTGGTTCAAAATTGAGGATCTTGAGAAAGCTACCAACAGTTTCTCTCAGAAGAATTTTATCGGTCGAGGTGGGTTTGGTTTCGTTTACAAAGGGGTTTTACCTGATGGATCGGTTATAGCGGTAAAGAAGATGTTAGAATCAGAGTTCGAAGGTGATGCAGAGTTTCGCAACGAGGTTGAGATAATTAGTAATTTGAAACATAGGAATCTTGTTCCGCTTAGAGGTTGTAGTCTGGTGGATGATGAAAATGAGAGCCAGAGATATCTTGTTTATGATTACATGTCGAATGGAAATCTCGACGATCACTTGTTTCCTCGGGGTGAAATTCGGAGAATGCCTTTGAGCTGGCCTCAAAGAAAGAGTATCATTTTGGATGTAGCCAAAGGGTTGGCTTATCTGCATTACGGTGTAAAACCTGCGATTTACCACCGTGACATCAAAGGTACAAACATATTGTTAGATGCCGAAATGAGAGCAAGAGTTGCCGATTTCGGTTTAGCTAAACAGAGTAGAGAAGGAGAGTCTCATCTCACTACCAGAGTGGCCGGAACACATGGTTACTTGGCTCCTGAGTACGCACTCTATGGTCAATTAACCGAAAAAAGCGATGTCTATAGCTTTGGTGTTGTTATATTGGAAATAATGTGTGGAAGGAAAGCTCTCGATCTCTCTACTTCTGGATCGTCAAGCACGTTTCTGATAACGGATTGGGCTTGGTCATTGGTTAAAGCCGGAAAAACAGAGGAAGCTCTTGACCCGTCTTTGATGAAAAACAATGAAGGCTCGGGGATCTCTAATCCCAAAGGAATTATGGAAAGATTCTTGCAAGTTGGGATATTGTGTGCTCATGTATTGGTTGCTTTAAGACCAACAATCTTAGATGCATTGAAAATGCTTGAAGGAGACATCGAGGTTCCTCCTATTCCCGACCGACCTGTCCCGCTTGCGCATCCTTCGTATCGCATGGATGGTAACGGTTTTACCATCTCGCCTGTGCTAAGCGGCCTACAGATACATTCACAAGATATGCTCCGATGAAAAGATATATATCTTTGGATCTGAGTATTACAATGTTCATTTATCAATACAGTATTACAATATTCATTTATCAGTAGAGTATTACAATTTGGATCTGAAATACATAAGCCTCAAAGGCCATAAGATAAACACTTGAAAGGTAAAGATAAAGGCCAAATGGGCTCGATAGGTTTCTCCAAACCATGGTGACAAGACTGAAATAATGGGTCCAAGAGGTTCAAGTCCAACAAAAATGAAAATAAGGTCCATAATCCAAACTTTAAGGTAGTCAACGAAACTCGCTGGATCCAGAAAAACTCCGATACAACCAGGTCGATATTTTCCGGGAAGAGACTCTTGATTCCATATTTTTGGTAGCTTTTACGACAAGGGACTCCTCACCTACTTCGAGTCGACTAAATTGGAGTTTAAGCAAGGTTTAACAGACCAATAAGCTCTTGGTCGCAAGGATTGACGGTTGTCATACCCAAATCGAAGGTTAAAGGCTGAATAAAAACAGAAGAGCTTGAGCTGTATAGAGAAGATCTTGGCATGGGAGGTTCGCCGAAGCAGTGGATTCGGCTACAGCCGACGCTACAGGAGGCGCGGTTGTGAAACTGGTGAAGTCTCAGCGGAGGAAGCCATAAAGGCAACATATCTTGCCAAAATCTCGTCGGGCGGAAGGTTGGAGTTTTGTCCTCGCGACCCCGGGGTGGATCGAGCTTGCTGCTATTGTTTTTCAGAAGACCTGAAGGGCGATGAAACCGGATGGAAAAGGGTTGGACGCGGTCATCGATAGCTTGTTCCTCTTTGTTGGACAAACTTGATGGAGAGGCCGGTGGCTATGTCACTCCAAATCAAGATTCACCGAGATAGATATTGACTTTACCGCCGGGAATGAAAGACGAAAACAATGAAAACAAGAGGAAGGCGATATATAAACAAGCTAGGCTCATGTTTTAGATTCTCTCTACCTATAAAGTATTTGAATGCAAAGATCACATACATGAACTAATACCTTTTTTCAAAATCTTTTATATTATTATTTTTTATAACAAAACATAGCGCTAGTTCTTTTTACAAATTAAGTTAAAGGTGAAAGTTTAGGTGCATGATCTCGGTTAACGAAGAGGGTGGTTTGTGGAAACTTGTTAGTACAAGTGCACCAGTTGTTCAGGCACTCACATGTGGTCCTGGTACAAGTGCACCAGTCGTGAAGGCACTCGCATTTGGTGCAGCCATCGCACCATAGTCCACACCATTCCACAGTACGGCACCATCTGCCTACTATATTGGACCTATCGCCTCAGCCGTCATGTAAAAATCTGTGCAACCATAAATTTTGTTTATTTATATACATTAATATTAAGAAGCAACATAAACTTCAAAGAAAATACCAGAATTGTACAATATGTATATTGCAACAATAAATATATATACAAACTAAGTTTGTTGATTTTACAAACTAAAAGAACCAGAAGAAAAATGTCTCCCAGACAAATTGCCACCCAAAAAAACTTACGTGTTCCAATGAGAAAAAGTAAGACGAAAAAGATCATTTTTATCTCCATTTATTACTTTTGTTTTGTTTATTCTCCGTAAATCTTTGATGAAACCTCCTTAGAGGTGAATGTATTTATCGGAGAAGAGAACAATCTTGGCATGTTATTTATTTTGTTCCCATAAGATTTATCATTTAATTTGAATAAATATGGTACTCATTTTTCTGTGCTAAAAATAAAATACATCTTCCAAAATTAATTTTTTATTAGTCAAATATAGATTGAGAAGAATTTCCTAAATCTAACCGTTAGAGCATCTACAACAAGAAGATGCTCATGATAAGGTTCTTAGATACAAATATTATTATTTTTTATTTTAATTTTAATTTTAAATTAATTTTTTTTTGTATCCAATAGAAATTTGACATTTGGCAAGAACCCCCCTTATACCAGGTTCAATGCTATTATTTTAAGTTGATATTTTAACAATAAAAAATCAAAATTAATAAAACAAGAGGTGAGAAAATGATTTGAGTATCTTAAATAAGATACTCTAACAAGAGTATCTTATCCACTTGTCAATTTAATATTGATATATTTTTGTATTATAGTAAAATAATAATATTACATAATCAATATAAGATACCTACCATTGTACATGCTCTTAAATCTCTTAAGAATAATATTATTTTAATTTAAGAACCCTTCCAAAAAGTATTTTAGATTGTAGATTTGAAAACTTAAACATAGATAACTGCAAGTTTAACGAAATCTGTGCCAAGAAGTGATGGTTTACGGAGGTTCGGAGATATGGGAAACGTGTTGGATCATCGGGGATAATGCCACTCACAGAGAACGTAGATCATGTAAAGTCGGGACATCAAAGAAAGGTTATCCCTTTGGTCAAGGAGATTCAAAACCTGCAAATCTCAAACAAGTTTGGTGGTTTGAGAGATGTGGAGTGTAGTTCAGAACAGTTGGTGGCTACGATTGATTAGAATGTTGACAAAGAGAATTCCCCACCTCTGCAGAATTCTGGAACGATATTGAGTGATAATCTGATCATGAATGATAATATGCCTCAAATTTTGGAGAAAGGGAAGAGCATATCTAGGGGTTCAATCAAGGATAAAAAAGGCTCTCTCGGACATAAATCGATTGAGATAATGGGATTGAAGGTTAACGGCCCTATGACAAAGATTAAACACAACAAGCCAATGAAAGTCTGGTATTTGGTATATGGAAAGGAGAGGTCGAGTTATCTAGTTCGGTAAATTGGCCATGAACAGAGCCTGGTGTTGTTGGTATGGAAACAAATCCTGGTTTGGTAAAAACGGTGGATAATGCTTCATCTATCATCACAATACCAACTGGAGATATGGAAGAAGTGAGTGACAAGGTCATTGCTACTGCATTCGATGATTCATCAAATTCTGCTCTAACTATGACATAGGATGCACGTGCGGAGGAGGAGAGGTCGGGCGAGGCTTAACAGCTTGCCTCGATAGTTCTTTTATTTCATCTCATTTTTATGATTTATGTTATGGATTTTCCAGGGGATAATAAACCCAATTTCCGGAGATCAATAAGATATGTTTTGAAGCGTCATGTGATAAATGTTCTTTCTCTTTTTGAGACACATGCTGGTGGCCATAATGCACGACGGATATGCCACGAATTGGGGTTTCATCACTCTCATCCGTTTGATTCGGTGGGACATAGTGGAGGTTTGTGGGTGTTATGGCGTGATGGAATTGGTTCTGTAAGTATTAAAGAGACTTCATATAAGTTTATTCACATGAAGATCGGTAACAAGTTGGATTGTATACACCTCGTTGTAGTATATTCTGCTTCGTCAGTGAGTAGACGTATTGGCTTATGGGACCAACTTTCGGGAGTTATTCGGCGTATCGATGATCTTCTCTTTATTGGAAGAGATTTCAACACGATCGTACAACTTGGTGAACGTGTTGGAGGTAATGGGAGGTTGTCACCAGATTCTTTGGCTTTTGGAGACTGTATTAACCAAATTCTGTAGGTTGACATGAGTTTTAAGGGCAGTATATTTACTTGGCGTAGAGGGCATGAGGAGGTTAACTATATTTCCAAACGATTAGACCGTGTTTTGTGTTGTCCAAGGGCACGAATTTAATGGCAGAAAGCTTCAGTACAACACTTACCATTTTTCTCTTCAGACCACACTCCTCTGTTCTTACAGTTGAACCCGAAGACTAGGATGGATCCAAGTAGACGACCATTCCGTTTTGAGACAGCATGGTTAACAAATTTTGGCTTTAAAGAACTTCTTACAACTTCTTGGGATCAAAATGTGTGAACATCATGAGCACTACGTGGTCTTAGAACGAAGTTGAAAAAGTGGAACAAGGAGGTTTTAAGAAATGTTCATCAACAAAATAATGAATTGATGAGTGAGATTGAGAAAGTGAAACAAGAGTTGGAGTCACGACAGTCAGATGATCTCTTATTGAAAGAATATGATTTGGTCAAGGAATTGGAAATGGTCTTAAAACAAGAAGAACTGATTTGGTACCAGAAATCGCGGGAGAAATAGATTGTGCTGGGAGATAAAATTTCAAAGTTCTTTCACACTTCCACTACTATTAGAAGACGGCGAAATAAAGTGGAAGCACTTAAGGATGACAATGGTGTTTGGTTATCGGACCATAAGTTATTCAAAGATATGGCTGTCTCTTTTTATAAGAAGCTTTATTCTTTGAGTGATGTTGCACCAGTAGGCACGCAACTTGGTTATTTTGGCTTTGCATACTTATCTCAAGAGAAGTTATTATTAGACCGGCTTTTTCGCCACAAGAGGTTGAAAAATTTGTCTGTAACATTGGAACTTATAAGGCCCCAGGTCCACATGGATACCAGTCTATATTTTATCAACATTTTTGGGATACAGAGATTGAGTCAGTTGTGTAGATTGTATTGAGTTTCTTTGCAACGGGTAATCTACCTGAAGGAACAAACGATGCTCTTATGGTTTTAATACCGAAGGTGCAAAAAACAGAAAAGATGACCCAATTCTGGCCTATTAGTCTGTGTAACGTATTATTCAAGATTATTACAAAGACTATGGTGATTAGACTTAAAAAGAATAATGCTGAAACTTACACGACCTAATCAAGCTTTATTCCTGGCAGGTTAAGTTCGGATAACATTGTGATTATACAAGTGGTAGTGCATTCTATGTGCTATAAGAAGGGTCACAAAGGCTGGATGTTATTAAAGTTGGATTTGGAGAAGGCCTACAATAGAATTCGCTGAGATTTTCTCCAAGATACTCTCATTGCTGCTAACTTCTCGTTTAAGTGGGTAGATTGGATCATGAAATCGGTGACTGGTTCATCAATGAATGTCTTGTGGAATGGTGAGAAGACAATAGCTTTTAAACCTTAGCGTGGTTTACGACAGGGTGATCCTTTATCACCTTACTTGTTTGTGATATGTCTAGAAAGATTGTGTCATCTCACTGAAGGATCTGTTGCTAGTAAATAGTGGAAACCAATATGCATTTCTAGGGGAGGACCACTGCTTTCTCACATTTGTTATGCGGATTACTTTATCCTTTTTGTGGAGGCTTCAGTCTCTCAAATTCACGTCATTTATACTGTTCCTAATCCACCACCTCGAATCAAGGACCTTGAAATTCCATTGATTCATTGTCCTATGTTGAAATCAATAAACTACACAGTTTGGGCGATGAGAATGAACATCGCACTTCGAGTTAGCGATGCAAGGGATATAATTGATCCATGATCTACTAACCAAAATAAGAATGATGTGACAATAGCACTTCTGTTTCAATATATCCCCCAGACACTCATCTTACAAGTCGGAGATCAAAGTTCAGCAAAAAACCTTTTGGATGCTATTAAATCAGGACATCAAGTAGCAGACCGGGTGAAGGAGGCAAGACTACAAACCCTAGTGACAGAACTAGATAAGTTAAATATGAATGACAACGACTTAGTAGATGATTTTGTAGGCAAGATCTCAAGCCTCACTGCTCAATCATCCGCTCTTGAGAATCTATAGAATAATAGAAACTAGTAAAGAAATTGTTAACGGGACTTCCAAGAAACAAGTTTATTCATATTGTGGCATCTCATGAAAAAGTTTTAGATCTAAAAACCATGGGGGTTTGAAGACATATTTGGGAGAAAAAATGCTTATGAAGAAAGAGTTAGCACTGAAAATCATAATGAAGAACATGTAAAACTAATGTTTTCAAAACGTGGAGACTATGGTAGGGGAGAAAGTTGAAGTGAAAATAGTAGGAGTGGTTATTGTTGGTTTTATGAGAGTAAACTCAACATAAAGGTGAAGACTTCACTTGGTAAAAGAAACCACTTAAGCCACAAAAGATGAACTCGGTCTCAAGAGTGAAGATACACCAACTCGTGGTTGAATCTACACATAAATAACTTAGTAAATTTGAGATTACTATGGAGTAACTCGGCCTTAACGAGGACAGGGGATCTATGTTGGATCTAAACCTAGGAGAGCATCACAACACTTGAGGTTTGTGTGCTTGATAGATATCGGTTTATAGAACCATTCATCTAGATCTTAAAAGTAAATGAACCAAAATATAAGAAGAATTTAGTGAAAAATTTAGAAGTGATTAGGTTGAAGAGGGCTGCCATTGGGCAGCTTCTTAAACGAGCTTTACCCCTAAATCTACATTGAAACTACTAACATAAACTTAAATAAATGAGAGAGCTTTTGTAATACTTCTTTGTATATATTTTGGATGAAGACTACAAATGATATACAAGGCCTTATATAGAGGGAGAGACTTACAACAAGATTTTCCTAAACATCTAAGAGATAAGGTTTGGGACCACATGGTCAAAGAGACAAAATTCAAATTAAAACACTTTTGACCATGCTTTTGACTCAACAATCTTATCTTTTTTTGCATAATTTTGGGTCTTTGTAAAGCTTATTTTAGACCCAGATAGCCTTGTCCCACGTACCATTTGATCAAAAACATCAATTGGAAGGTTTGAGGAAATGTTGACGTTTTGTGCCTCAACGTTGACTTTTCCAGAACATGTTTCATGCATTCTTTTCATGACCCCTTGATAATTTGGTGACCCTTGTGGGTCATTGGTGACCTTTTTCTCCTTCTTTGAGGTCTTTAGGGTGGTCTTCGTCCTTGTTTTAATGACTTCGGTCTTGACTCTCCTTTGATTATTCTTCTTGACCTTGAAGGTCTTGGGTCTCTTCGGCCACTTCTTCTAGTCTCTTTGATATAGACTAATAGTTATGGTAGAGGTAGTCGTGGTAGAGGCAGGGGTAGAGAAAGACCTAATGGCTGAAACCAAGAAGAAGCAACCAAAACCTATAACCAAAAGAAAGATCCATCCAAAGTGATATGTTGGAGATGTGATAAACTCGGGCACTATGTTTCAGCTTGACCTGATAGACCATGAGAGAATCAAAAAGCAAACTTAAATGAGTTTGAAGAAGAAGAAGTTCTTTATGTTCATGAGATAGTAATCTTGAACAAAGACAAAGTATTCCGAAATAACTATGATGCAATCAAAGAAGGAACAAGTCTTTGGTATCTAGACAACGGAGCAAGTAATCACATGACGAAAAATAAAGATTTCTTCTCAAGCTTAGATGAAAACATCAAAGGAAAAGTGAAGTTTGGAGATTGTTCACACGTGAACATTGTTGGGAAAGGTTCTACAGTGTTTATGGGTAGTGAAAAAGAAAAACTCAAAGATATTTTCTATATACCGGATTTGAAGTACAATATCATAAATCTTAGACAAGCAACAAAGAATGGGTGTAAAATAAAGATGAAATGAGACAAATTGACAGTAAGAGACCCTCGTGGAAAACTACTTGTATGAGTCATACAATCACCAAACCATCTCTACAAAGAATCAATGGAGATAAGCTATTAGAAATGTTTTCATATAAAAGATGAGGAAGATAAAAAACATGTCAATCATAATGTGAATCAAGTAGTTGAGATTCAACAGATGGTGAAAATTTATTGTTGTACAATAATTCAACCATGAAATATTGATGATTATGTCTTACTTGAAGAACAAAAAAGTAGAAAATTGTTACTTACACTAGATGGCGAACTAGCAATTAAAGGTTACGCTCAAGGCATTCTTATTAACTTGACTCATGTGCCAATGGTGGAAGACGAATCGTAACTTGACGCCAAAGAATATAGAAGGACCATAGGTTATTTAAGATATCTTTTTCAAGTGATGGATAATGAAGAAGAAAACACATATATTTTTACTAAGTCATTAGCAAGAATCAAATTCAACGAAATAAGGAGCCGATCGGAGTTAACAAGTTCATTTTTCCTGGAGTTCAAATCGGAATTATGGGAGTGAATGTTAGATAATTCATAATTTGGTCAACAAGTTATTTCTAGAATGAGTTAACTTCTAGAGATAAGATCAAATAAAAGAACAAGACTTACGTAAATTAAAGTGTAGTGAGATAGGGAGCTAGCTTAGTTCCTAATAGAATATGAAATTAGCCTAATTCTACAAATAAGAGTCTTTAGAGAATTGTTGCATTAAAACTTTGAAATTAAAGATTTATTTTTGAATTAGTTTCTATATCAATAAAGAAGTACAATTCTTTATAATCTTCCAAAGTGATTTTGACTATTTACTTTAGAGTTAACTATAATTGGAATCCATTTGAAACTATTGGAAATATCAACAAACCTGCTCCTTGAAACCACGGGAGAGCATTTCATCAGCTTCATCACGGTGTTTGTCTGTGCTGACTGCATCAAAATGCTCTCACACAAACATATTAACTTATTGATAAGTAACACCAAATCTTCGGTAAGATCTTATCCAAATTTACATTAACTACTAAATATTTAACTTATTGATAAGATTAACCTACATTTATCTCTCTTTGAGATCTTAATTCTACGCTAACTAATTTTTTTAAAGGAGTCTACAAGTCTATAACTTTTCTCTCGTAATCTGACCTTTGAACCTCTTTAATATGTCAAGAAACAAGTGGATCAATTGGTTTATTTTTGGATTAAGTAGACACCAGGTGATGAGTTTGAATCTCACCCAACTCCATTTAGAAAATTTAGGCTATGGATCGAACCAATTTAATAGTTACTTGTTAACAAAAAAATAAAGAAAAAAAAACCTCCCTAATACTTATTTCAAATTTTGCCTTCCTAAACCGTACATTCGACGACTCCGCTACAATCTCTTCTCGCACTCAGGTAAGTTTCCTTTTTCTTTTTGTCGTATGTATTAATAATATAGAAAGAGTTCCTCTGAATGAGGAAAAGAACTACAACTCCAAAACATAAGTGCAAAAGCATAGTTCGCTATGCATCCAAACATCTAAACCATAATTAACAGAAACGATGATTGCTTGATGATATTTGTTTTTTGTTTATAACATCGCATCGGGTTTGGAATTCTCTGTCTAAAATTTTGTAAACTTCAAACATGAACCATTAATAAAAATTATAATTTTAAGTTTCATCGGCAACATGGAAGTCTCAGACCTTACACTATAGATTTTATCTTAGATAGAACCCGCTGATTTTATGCAATAACAAGATTGGCGAGAATTTTGAGCATAGCTACATGATCGAAATAATACACAGTTGAGTTCGAATTTTTCTGCTAGAACAACTATGCATCATGAATCAAATAATGTCCATGAGACACAAGGATCTACTTTGTTTTCTCGAATGTTTATTGCTAACTCCAGGCTGAGAAAAAATGTCAGAACTTGATCTTACACGTACTGCAGATACAACCTGGTATACGTTTTATTCATATTTTTGGATATTTTTTTATTTTGTATTATAAAGATACTAATATTTACTATGTGGTTATTTTAGGTTTAGTTATGATAAAATAAATTACTAAATCAGTTTTGAATATGATGAAGTCAATTTACCCATATTTTATCCTAAATTTTCCTGAATAAATAAAATTATGTTGGTTCAAATTGTTTGTGGTAAATAATACAAATATATATTTTTAATTTAAAATACGGGTTAATTAGAGTATTTAAGTTTCAAATTTTCCTGTGATTTTTTTAGCAAGAATCTCTCTCTCTCCTACTTATACAAGTCGGGTGCATAAGTGTTATGATGATATTGCTAAAACTGTATTTAATAACCAAGTTTATACGTGAAAAAATGTTCGCAAAATAGGGTTGAAAATCCTACATGGAGGAAAATGTCCAAGTTTGGATTGGATTGTAGAGTATTGGAAAGATGAAAAAATTCAAAAGACTGCTAACTAACATAGCGAATGCGGAGGTTATAGTTCAGCTGCACGCACTACTAGTTCAAAGACATATGCAAGAATTTTGAAGAAATGGTAATATTTAAATTTCCTTTTTTATTTTTCATTTGAATAGTAAGTAACGTAATCTTAAGTTTTTGTTTTTCTTTTTTTCATGCAAAAATATAAGAAACAACAAAAGGGTTCACATCCAAATATGGTGGAGTTTACGGTTGAGATTGTTCAAATTTGTGGACAAAATAGCTGAGGAGATTGTTCAAAATATGTCTGAGAAGGAACAAAATCTATTTTC